>ML779357.1:1336904-1348728 GCA_009831015.1 Picea engelmannii
CATGGTGTATTGTGGTGTATTGGTGTAACTCTTATACTATTGTTCATTGCTCATTGGATATAATTGAATGGTTTAAGTATAAGTTGAAAAAGGTTTTTAAATTGTACTTGATACTGATTCACCCCCTTCTCAGTATCAACAATAGTGTGCATTGTATTAGGAGAAATTACTCATTGTATGCTAGTCCCTTTTCCATCAAGAAGTCTTCGAAATAAATTAAATTGTCGTAGTTTTTTTGGGCTAGTGATGAAAACAATAACTTTGACTTTTCGTCAACAACTTTTTCGGGTAACTCAATAAGTTCAAGAATCATTGTCATTCTCATCGGTGACATAGTGAAATAAGAAAACTCAATAAGTTCAAGAATCATTGTCATTCTCATCGGTGACATAGTGAAATTGTATCAACAAAGTGAATTCTTTCGTTTCTTACAACTTCTTGTATGGAAATGCTTATGCAATTTGGTAAGATTAGGATCCAGATGATCTGTGTCACATGTTATGTACTTGTCCAAGAACATTGCAATTTATGAATCACTGTCCTTTCCATTAATGGGTGCATATTCTATCCACAACAACCCATATTCTATACAAAGTCTGATTCTTTCCTAAAAAATATTTCGTCACGATATATCAATTGCTTTAAAGAATTGATTCTATGTCTATAGTAACGAGTACAAGTAATTGGGTCCTTTCTTATCAGGTAATTGATGTCCTTGTATTCCAATGTTTGAGATTGCTTTTGCATTTCTTCTGTTCCTATACAAGTTTGGCAATGCGCATACCAATTCATGCCACTGATGCTCCACACTCGTGAATGTGACAAAAAATCTTGGAGGCCCCAACTGTTGTATCATTGCAAATACATTTTTCTTAATATGTTGGAAGTAATCATGAGAAGTGCAAATATTTTTTAAATCTATGTATCCAATATCGAATTTAAGTATCTTTTCCAAATTTGGTTTGTACTTCACATTTTTTTCCAACAAATTTCTTTTTTGTAATTGTCCCTTTCTTATTTGTATCCACACACAGGAAAGGAATTTTCTGATTATTGTTTGCACCGTTTTGAATAACAAATTTGTAGTATGATATGATAAATATCTACTAGCATGTAGAAATTACCATTTCACTATTTTTTGGTAACTAAATCTCTTTACGATTTCATCATCACGTGCATTCCCATAGAAAGGGGTTAAAAAGTTCATCTCTTTTGTGCATCTATCCATGAATATTCTAAGTGGATGATTCCCTTCAGAATGTGCAACTTCAATGATGTTGTCATGCAAATCATGGATGCATTGTGAGGCTATGAACCCATGCACCAACGTTTCACTAGGTATCTCACTATCTGATTCTATCTCCATATCACTCTCACACTCATAATTTGTCTCTTCTATGCATTTTTTACCATATTGTTCAAGAATATAAGTCCATTATTTGTTTATAGTGATGTTCCCAGCCTTGTATAAAGATTTGGAACACAATTCTTTTAATCCTTTCATCACAATGTTTACACAGACTCTTCCATTTTTGTATTGTAATCGTCTTTTCAATGCAATTTCAATTGTCATTGTCTCATCGATGGATTGTGGCAATGATTTTTGGACAATATCCATATGAACATGCACATTGATGATGGATATTTTCAATGTCATTTGTGATCATTTGTAGCCCCATTGTCTAATTTGTGCAAATGTAAATTCTAAGTGAGATAAGTCTCTCCTCAAGTTCTGACAGTGTACTTGCATTTGGAAATGACATGTTGCATATTATATGGTTCGATGTTGCAAACCATGGTAGATTCATATTTCAACTGCTCTTTTGCAACTAATACATATATTCTTAGAAGAAAATGTTTTGTCACATGCACTCAAGCTCAAATATTATTTCTTCAATTCCTCATTCAAGAATTTAATGTTCCTTAAAAAATACAATTGTTCACAAATTGAACATTCATTTCTAGGTGTGTCTTGAATGTATTTCACATAGATTTTATGTGCTAATTTCCTTTTTACATCGATATCCTCAACACATGAACATCCACCTTTTATTTTTTGTCCAGGTTTTGCGATGGGTTGTATTTGTTTTTATTTCTAGATTTTATGTGCTTATTTCCTTTTTACATCGATATCCTCAACACATGAACATCCACCTTTTATTTTTTGTCCAGGTTTTGCGATGGGTTGTATTTGTTTTTATTTCACATGTGCCACTCTTGATCATTTATTGCCATGCCTTGTTGCATTGACTGAAGCTTCCTCTTTTGCATGTGCATCCATTTTTAACCCTTGATGGGAAATGAACCTGTAGTTGCATTTGTTTGTTTCACGTTCCATATTTTTTAGTATGGTAACTAAGTCTCTCAATTGTATGTTTCTTTTCTTTATGACAACCCATTCCACCAACTGCACTACTATTTGCTAATCTAGTTGTATTGTCACATTGTGCATTGTGTTTATCTTCGTGTATTCCAATGTTATAACCCTAAATTTCTCTACAAATGCATACCTGGCATTTGGCCCTCTTACTTGCATTTTTTGCCAAGCCATCACTGAGTTCCTCTTCTAAAAAACCCATTTTTTGAAGATGTATGCGCCCTGCGCCAATATTGCACGTGTACATACACTTGATGCACCACTACAGCCCACGTACGTACATAGGATGCACCACTACAGCCTACGTATACTTGCAAAAGTTGAAAAAAATAAAAATTTGCAAGGAATTTGTTGAGATTAAGGGCTATTGGGTAGTTTCCCAACTAATCCACCGCCTATAGCCTGTCACCCAACTGATTAACCATCCTTTTGTCATATAAAATGAGGTGTTGGGGTCTCATTACACATATAGACACAAGAACAGTGAAACTCTACCTGTTTCACATCCCCTCCTTGCCCCAAGTAATTGCAACCATTTTGTGAGAAATGCCTCAAAATTCCCCAATTTGCCTTTCTTCCTCCATCATAACCCATTTCACTTCCCAAGAAGAAGGTTGAGAGGAGAAGCCATACATAGGTGCACTTGGAGCTTGTTGAAGAGGATCCAAGACCAGGTTCGTGGAGAAGTAGCCAGCTTTGGTTGTAAGTTATCATTGTATTATCAATAAAAATAAGTACTTTTCCTGTCCCAAATCATGGCGTATTGAATGTTAATGATTAATGTTTTTATTCTAACATATAACCCTAATTTGTATATGAATTGCATGCTTGTAGTTTTTTTTTTCTGTATTTGAATGCAGGACAGCCTTGGGAGGAGGCATGCAGTTAGAAAAGCCTTCAAGCGCGAGAGGATAATCATCAGACACAGAGTAGAGGTACAGTTATCCGATCCTTCTCATTTTACTTTTCTTGTATGATTCTGGGGTATGTTTGGGGTAGTTAGAGAAGTAGGATACTTTTAAATAGTTATTGATCTGCCTATATTATAAACCCTAGTGTAGCCATAGGGGGGTTTTCCTGCTAGCAGAACTGGCGACCATACTGGGGAAGACTCTAGCGTTTTAGGGGATTTTTTGGGTGTTTGATTAGTTTTTGTATCTTTCGAGTTTCTGTTGAGTCTGCCGAGTCTTTTAATGGATTATGGTCACCTGTTGGTTCCATACCAGTTCTCCTTGCCCTGTCAGTTTGTCTGTTTATTTATTTTTTGAGGAATTACAGAGGTGTACATGCCCTACAGTGGGTCAGACCGCGTACATACGCACTCTATCTACTAAACAGCTCACATACATACGCAGGTTGTTGAAACAACAATAGTGTACCTGGTTCAAGAAACTGTTTTTGAAAAAGAGGAAGCCAACCTCTTTCCTGATTGAGGTTTTACTTCTCAGGGTTTCTTGACAGTTTTTAGTGTCTCTGTTTTTACAGTCATAGCTTGGGTTAGATATCAGTTTGCTTGTCTTTTTGAATATTTCTTGTGTTTACCTCTGAAACTGTTTTAGGCGAGCCTTTGAGTTTGTTGATCATCATGTTTAGTGTCTTTAGTGACTCCCTGTGATCCACAGCGGGCCAAAGGTTAGTTTCATTCTTGTCTTTTATTTTATTTCCCCCCTTTCATTTTCTTTAAAGAAAAGAGAAAAAAGAGATATTTCAATTATTTCCTGTTTAAAGCATTTTCAAAAGAAAAAGAAAAAGATTTTTCATTCTTAGTTTGGTAAAGTAGTTGGAGTTAGTTATTTTACTTGATAGGAAAAAGAGTTCATTTTTTAAGTTCTTTACTAATTTCTTAGAACTTAAGTAGCTCGTAGTTGAGCTAAATTTCGTTTTAGGTCTTCTTTTTAAAGATCTTGAAAAAGTTGGTTACAAAGAGCTAATTGAATTTTTTTTCTTTTGACTAGAAGTAAATTTTCTTTTAGAGTTTCGTTTATTTATCCTCTTTTCGTCTCTCATACACATCACTAGTTTCACTGCCATATCCTTTGAGTTAAAACAAGCAGTTTAAAACGAACTCTAAATTTAAAATTAACTAGAATTTTATGTTTGTAGGGTCAATCAACTATTTTAGGGTTAGAGCCTTGAATTAGGTTAGAGAGGAAACTCTTCAAGGATTTAAAAAAAACCTTGAAGTCATACCTAGGGAGTGTTAAAGTCCAGTGACGTGAAAATTATCCGGGACCCCCCTCTAGCATAGGGGCTAAACACGAGGTCGCGTGAGCAAATGCAGTGGAGATAACCCCTCCAAATCTGGACTAAACGTAGTGGGGAACACATATTGAGGATCTGTCATGGGATATTATTGCTTCCATTTTCCTACGGAGCTTTATGGACCTCAAATCCGTTCGATATCCTCAGTTGTCTTCCAGAACACTATCTTTCGATACCATCGATAGGTTTCAAACTTGTTATTCTGCTCATTGTGGTCCACCCGACTGTCGATTGTACCCGCCTGGGGACTGTTTACGAGCTGACAACTTAGTTTCCTTATTCTAGGGATCTACACAGGTGGATGTGGGGGTATATCGTGGTACCTAGGGAAGACGTCGAGTCACACTTTGCAGAGTATACCCAGAGGGTGCTTTCATGTTCGAGTTTCACTTGCACCAGTAAGTTGCTCTAGTGTTGGTTGACGTAACTGTTCTTCCAACTAGATAGTGGTTTTTTTGGTTTATCTTATAAGAACTTTTCTAGTTTGTTCTTGGTTTTAAACGCTAGTTAAATCCTTATTGTGTCGTTGATCTTTTCACAAAGTGGAATATCAAGAGCTTCGTCGGTTGCAAAGGCTTCAAGGCCTGTCGTTGGTTGCATTAGAGCCACCACCGCCACCATTACAGTGAAGACTTGACCAGCAAGGGTTATACAAAGCAACTGGGCTGCAGGAAAATGTGCCCAAGCCAGCTCTAAGAGTAGATTACTCGAATCTAGAGGAACCTACTATTTCTGACCTTGGAGAAAAAGATCTCGGGCTAGCCAACCCTATGATCATTGACTTGTCAGCGACAATCTTGTTACAAGTTGTCCCTCCAAGGGTAACACCTTACGAGTGTCAGGTAGTATTACAAGCAGCTATGGAAGAAAATGTTGCTACTTCATCCGAGAGTCCTCGCACTCCCTTAATGACTGCCACTACAGGGGTATTCCACCTCCTAACCCATCTTCATTGGTTCGGACCAAGGTAGTCTTGACCCACTCTACTTTGGGCACTGGTTTGATTCCATCATCGAAGACTAACATTTCTCCGTTCACACAAAGTGCGACGGGGCCTCCGTTTTCTTATGGGATGCCCGAATTTGATTCGAACTTCGTCCTTGCCTACTCCACCCTACATACCATGCGTATGGGGGCAGGGAACTCAAATTCTCCCTTTTAATGGTATATTGGGGGCACCTCAACCTCCTATAACGCTATCCCTTATGGTGGGGGTTATATACCTCCTCCGTCCCCCTCGCTTGGTAGTGATTTCCAGCAACCCGTCGGGCTGAGTATGAACTACATCTTGTTTGGAGCAGGTAGTCTAGGACCTTCTTCTTACACAATGTCGGTGGGATCCATGTCGTTCTCTTTGTTCGGTGCATTTGGTAATAAATATTTTTCATCAGTTGTCATCTTGGCTGGGGGCAACCCTGGTTTTGGACAACAGAATCCTGTGTAGGGTACTATTCCTACACAGGGGGAAAGTGCAGGAGTTTTCTCCTCACAAGGACTTTCGAATCCTTAGAATGGATCAGTTCCCTCGCAAGGGATGTCGACCGGGGGAGACCCCTTCCATGGTTAATGGAACCCCAGGCAAGGCTCAGTACCTATGCCCATCGGATCGGCAGGGGGAAACCCCTTCTAGAATATTTGGAACACAACAAAGGGAGCAATCCTCGTCTTCCAATTACGAGAATTAGGCGATGATATCCTAGATAACACAGTTTCCTTACGATGGTCAAGGCCATGGTGTCTACCAGAACCTTGGCCAACAACCCAACTTTTCTTGGCAACTTGGTGCCAGTCAAACTCCAGGCTCCCTTTTTTCTATACATAGTACCCAACCCAAACTACCATTTCTATAAACGTTACATCTGCCAGACTTGTCAAGGTTTCTTAATGACCTAATTTTTCATGATCTGCATTGGCCCTCCATGTCGACTAAGTTTCCCTCAGATATTCTGAAATTTGAAGGAAAGCCTAGGGACAACCTGGGTGATCACGTGACAACTTTCCACCTATGGTGCTCGTCAAACTCGCTGCGAGACGACTCCGTACAGTTTCACCTGTTTCAATGCACTCTTATCGGGGGTGATGCAAAATGGTAGATTGAGCTCGACCGCTCAAGATATTCTTACTTTAGCGATTTGGCGATGGTTTTGCTAAACCATTTCCAACTACCCGTAAGATACAACGTCGACACCGAATTGTTGGAAAACTTTGAGAAGACTAAAGCTGATCATATCTCAGATCAAATTCGATAATGGTAACGTCAGAAGAGTTTGATTAAGGTACAGGTCTCACCAGATTTCCTGCTGGAGTGGTTTTTGAAGTCTTTGGTACCAAAATTATCCAAAGACGTTGCGACTTCGGGAGTGTTTTCAGAGGAGGAGGCGATAATGAGAGTGCAATAGCTTGAGATAATATACTCTCAGTCTGGCTTACTCTATGAGATTTTTCCAGATGCACCATGGTCCATCCTTGACAAGGCCATAAAAAAGTTTGGACCACATATCGATGGTATAGTTGGTTCAGGACAAGGAAATTCCACTGATCAGTTGCCAAATCAATTGCAACAATTTTCGATATAATAGAAAATGGCCAGCTAGACCTCTGGTTCGGTTGTTTCCCCTACCCAAACGTTGGATGTACACAGTGTGCAGTCGATGAACCCGAAGGCCAACCAACAGCCTAAAGGGAAGAAAAAACAATGAAACAAGAAGGGTAAAGGGGATAAGAAACCCAACAACAAAGATGGTGGGGGAAACACAGAGAAGAGAAAGTCGAAGTATATGTGTAACCTTTGCACGAAGGACCATATGACTCACCTGTTCCCTCGACTTGCAGAGGCCCATAAGTTATTGGCATAGTAATAGTCTGTTGTGCTAATGAACCCATTTCCACATGGGAAAAATATGACTCAAGCCTCTTTGAGCGCGGATGGAGGTAGTCAGGGACCCCTTGCATCATCTAGTAATCCCTCGACCGTGAACGTTTACATGATGAAAGGTGACTCTTATATAGCGACTAGGGCACATGATTACAGGATGTCGTAATCTGTCGAAAAGGGTAAAGAAGTCGTAAACCCACCTGTTCCTCTCCATATTGAGAAGACGATGGGAGAAATAATGACACACATCCTGAAAGGGGCATTCAAGAAAGCTTCTCATAATACAAACGTGAGGGCTGCCCATAACTACTCTATGGTGGAGGATTTGTCACGAACCCCTTGCATGATTTATTCTTTGGAGGTCCTCTAGAGGTGCCCTTCGCAGAGAAAGGCTATGTAATCTGCCTTGGGATCTGCAGAAACTTGTAATCCAAGAACAATCATTCTTGATACGACTGAATTAAAACCTCATCTCCATTAAGATTATATTGGTTTCCCCCGACCAAACTAGGGTTGATATTTTTCAATTGTCATCGTTCTGAATGAATTACTTTGATGATCCATGGACTCTTCCTTCCCCATCAGCCTTGATGGAAGGTACAGGGAATTCTGGCATGGCCATGCCCTTTTCCACGATAGAATTTGCGTACAGTATTGTCTAACAAGCTTCAACCGACCCCGATTTGACTCCCACACAGGATTTAGATTCAGTTCTCGAGCTTATTTGGGCTCAAGGTTCCCTCACCACTATTGATTCTTTAGACCTGGTCTTTCCCTCAGATGAGGTGATTATTGAGGCATTGATTGGTCCAGACAGACCCTGGGATGATCTCCATCACAGATCTTGTGTTGAATATAGGCAGGTGAATTTGTGTTGACTATGACTGGACACAGGTCTTGTCCTGTTAATCCTCTGGCTACGCACGTAGTTTACGCCGAGGGTAATATGGAAAGTATCACTGAAACAATCCCTATAGATATCTACAGAACCCATGGAATCGTGGAGAATGTTTTTGTTGGAGTGGATTTCTCCCTCGAGGAGATTCAAATCTATATAGACTTATTTAAGGAATTTCACGATGTTTTTTCCTGGTCTTACGAGGAAATGCAGGGCATCGATCCAAGAATCATCGAACATGAGATAATGACTTATACTAACGCCAAGCCGGTCCAACAGAACCTTCGTCTGGTGAATCCTTGGAAAGAGACAACTATTAAGGCTAAAGTAGAGAAAGTGCTTAAATCCAATTTCATCTATCCCGTACAGTTGACGCAATGGGTGTCAAATCCCATTCTAGTTAAAAAAAAAATAGGGTACGATTCGCATGTGCATGGACTTCCGTGACTTGAACAAGGCCTGTCCAAAGGATAATTTCCCCACTCCATTCATTAATCAGATTGTTGATGAATGCGCAGGTTGTGAGGTCTTTTCATTCATGGATTTTTTTCCGAATATAACCAGATTCAGATCAAACATGAAGACCAACATAAAGCAACTTTTATCTATCCGTGGGGCACTTTTTCTTATTGTAAGATGCCTTTTGGCCTGAAGAATGAAGGAGCCACTTTTTAGCAGGCCATGTCTTTTGCTTTCCATGACCTTAGACATATAGTCGAGGCTTATCTCGATGATTTAGCATCATGCTCTTGCAAGAGATATGATCATCCCACAAACCTTTGACTAATCTTCGAACGATGTCACTACTATTGGATTCACTTGAATCCTAGCAAGTGCAGTTTTTGCATGATGTTGGGTCATCTTTTAGGTTTGATAGTTTCGACAATAGGGATCATGGTCGATCCTATTAAGGTTGAGGTGATAGTTCAATTGCCTCCCCCATTCACAGTACCCCATCTTCAGAGCTTACAGGGGAAAGAAAACTTTCTTCGACGTTTTATCGCAAACTATGCCGAGATCACTAAAGGGTTCATGCATTTATTGAAAAAGGGAGTCCATTTATGTTGGGATGAAGTCGCTCATCGCTCTTTCCCAGCATTGAAATGTGCCTTTACGTCTGCCCCTCTGCTCCGACCTCCCAATTATAATAAATATTTCTTATTGTACTTGGTCACCACAGAGTCGACCATTGACATGGTCTTGGTTCAAGAGGACAATCTACTCGAGGATAATGTGATTTATTACCTAATCTAAGGCCTAGTTGGGCTGGAACTCAACTATTCCCATGTTGAGAAGCTTGTGTTGGCAGTAGTGCATACTATCGAATAATTCTGTCATTATATTTTCCTTCGCAAGACCATCGTTATTGTCATTGTGAATCCATTTCAATATGTTTTGACGTGATGTGTAATTGGTGGGAACATCAGTATATGGATTTTAATCCTCCAATAATTTGACTTGGATTTTATCTCCACGAAATCCAAAAAGTCGTTAGTCTTTGCGGAACTTATTTTATAACTTTCGGTTGAATCAAACGATGTTACACCCGAAGAATCTCCTATTAAAGGAGATATTTTTCTGATCGCATATTCGGACCCCTGGTATGGAGATATACTATTCTATCTCTAGAATTTGAAGTGCACTTCTTCTTCTTCTCGCGACGAGCGTCGACGAATTCGCCACTAGGAATGAGACTATGTCATACTCGATAACACTTTGTATCGTCGAGGTGTAGATTGAATTCTTCATCGTTGCCTTATACAAGAGGAAGCAAAACTTGTTCTTAACGACTGCCACACTCGAGCATGTGGTGGTCATTTGTCTGGGTTTGCAAAAGCCCAAAATATTCTACGAGCCAGTTAATTTTGGCCTACGTTAATTAAGGATTGCATTGATTCGGTCAAGAAGTGCCACTCGTGTCAAATCTTCTCTCGAAATATGAGGGCACATCTTTCTCCCATGTTTCCCGTCATTGTTGTTGGTCCCTTCACCAAGTGGGGGATTGATTTTACTACATGCCACTCGGATTCATCTAGGGGCATCATTATATCATCATAGCGGTAGACTATTTCACAAAGTGGGTCGAGGCTATGCCAACATTTAAAAATCATGGCAAAACAATGACTCTCTTCATTTTTAACCAGATAGTAGCAAGGTTCGACATCCAGAAGGAGATTGTCATTGACCATGGAAGTCACTTCCAGAAAAAATGATGTCTGAGTTAACATCAAATCTTGGGTTGAGGCAAGAACATTCATCACCCTACTACCCATAAGAGAATGGTCATGCAGAAGCTGTGAATAAGTCCCTTAAGACTATTCTTCAACAAACGATCAATTCAGCCAAGTCAAATTGTCATTTGATGTTGTAATCGACATTATGGGCCCACCGAACGCTTGTAAAGACTGCTACCAGTTTCTCACCTTTCTAGCTCGTTTACGGGCTGGAATCAGTCTTTCCTATTGAGTGTCAGATCTCGTCTTTAAATTTGGCAGTAGAGTTACTGCCAGACACTTCACCTCTTGAGGAACGCCTATTATATATCGAGAAACTTGATGAGAAACGTCGTGATGCAACCTTGGCGAACGAGGCTCATAAGCAAGGAGTCAAGTGTGAATATGATCGATCCATTCGTCCTCAGATTTTATCCAAAGGCGACCTTGTCCTGGTCTATGACCAAGATAAGGATCCCCTAGGGGCAGGAAATTTCAAACCCATGCGGTTCATACCTTTCATTGTGAAATAGGTCTTAAAGAAGGGTTCTTATCGTCTAGTTGACTTTGAGGGAAATGATTTGGTAGAGCCTAGAAATGGGCTCTACTTCAAGAAGTATTACTTGTTGGTTGGTCGTCTGGGTGACTTCTAGTACATATGTATAGTTCTTATACAATTGTTTTTTGTCTTTTTGTTTTATGGACGTGTCATTATTTATGCCATCTTTTTCACTGTGGAAGATGTCAAGTGAATCAGAGGTGTTCTTTGGGTTCGCGGACAGTGCTAGCCAACACACTCTGAGGTTTTCCTCTGCAGAATGAGTGATTTTCAAGCCTCAAGGCCAGTTGCTATCTTTCGGAGGTATCTGTCTAGGTGATGCCACAAACAATGTCGTTGAGTACAACGCAGTGATAGAGTTGCTTCGTGAATCTTTGTCACATGGAATTTCTCACCTTTGGGTCTACTTAGATGCTCAGTTGGTTGTGTCCCAGTTAAATGGATTTTACTGTGTTTATGATCCTACTTTACACCGACGTTTACTTAGGGTATGTCTCTTAGAATGATGCTTTGATTACATTACGTATATCAATGTTCCTAGGAGATTAAATCAAATGAAAGATACTCTAGCTAATCAAGTATTAGATTGGCATATTGCACACACATAAAAAGAAGAAAACACATACACATGTACATACAT
>ML779357.1:1348798-1361114 GCA_009831015.1 Picea engelmannii
TAAATATATATATATATATATATATATATATATATATATATATATATATCAAAAAAGTGTCAGAGTACATAGGTGCGCTCAAACACCTCAAAACATAATAATTTCGTATACATCACGAGGCTTATGCCCTCAAAAATATACAGAAAATGCCCTCGGCACATAATGAGTCCATCCTATCTAAGCTTGGGGCCTATTGGCCCTGCCGTAGTGAACGACGACGTTAGCCAAATGTCGAAAAAATTAGACCCAAGTCCGGGGCACCCCAACTACATGAGGTTGCATGGATGGAAGGAGATCCTCGATCTCGACCATGGGAATTGCACGAGTGTGCACGGCAAGGTTCTTCTCCACTCGTCTCAAAACTCTCATAGCCTCTCCAGCGGGAGGTCCCCCTGTGGTTGTTGGTCCATCGGTTGTTGTTGGTACTGCCTCTGGTCGAGGACGTCGCTTAGTCCTCAAGAAGTCTGTCGGCTGCACTGGTCCCACATCTGTACATAACAAATACATAGTTGTCAAGTACTCTGATACATATAAAAAATGATATATATAAAAGAAACTAAAAATTAAATAAATTTTAAAAACATGTACATATCTCTCCTCGCTCCTCTCTGAGAGGTACGGGCATGTCTGGATCTCTAGAAAAGTTGATTCCAATGTAGGGGTAGTCCTCTATCCCTGGAATTTTTCATGCCCACTAGTCGAAGAATTTGTCATCGAAGGCCTGTATGGTCCTTCCTCCCCCATGACGTGGAAACAATGCTTCCCATCTACACACCGCTAGGAAGGAGGCCACTTTCGCCCGTATTGTCTCTCTCGGACTCAGACTGGACACCCTCTCGAAGAAGAACGAGCACATAATGGTGTCGAACCCGAAGTTCTTGTTGCTACACTCATGACAATCTGTAAGATGCCTCTTCATGCAAGTGAGCATGGTCGTACTCCAGTTGAAAATTCGTGCATCTAGGCACTGCATTCCACAATACATGTGCACCCGGGAAGCCTAGTGGAGAGCCATGGATCTAGTGATCTACCCAATGAGAAGTAGGATCACCTTTAGTGACAAGTTGGTGATCTTTTTGATGGGAAATTGAAAACCTACTTTCTCAGTGCCAACCTCGTAGTGCATCTTGATGTACTCGGCAATGTTGAAGGGCCCAGGGGGAAATGTGTGCAAGTTGACGGGTTCCCCTCTCCTCAAGAGGCCAGTCAAGAAATATATATCCTAAGTTTTCAGAGTCAACGACTACCCTTCAATCATAAACGCATATGAATCTGGGTTCCAGTAATCCACCAGGGTCCTCATTGACCAAGATATCGATTTCCTTATGTTCCCTCTCCCTCTAGTAGACATACATCTTGTTCCATGACACTTCAAAGGGGAGTTAGCTCTTGCATATTTATTTTTCCCATCGTTTGAGGGTGTACGCGGGTTGTTTTGGACACAGTCACGTATGTACACAGGAAGACTATTTTTTGCTGGTGAACATACGCGGGCTATCCTTGGACAACCCACGTACACGTAGGGCCACCCTTTTTTAGGAGGGTGTGCCCCCCCCAAAAAAACAAAAATAGTGCATAAATGAAGAATGGAAATGCAAGAGGGATGAGTTTGTACTTACTTGGTCCGAGCGGAAGTTTGTTTCGTCCTATGAAGCTCTCGGAATCAACTTCTTTATAAAAGGGGTCTTTTTTTATCTTTTGGTTAATTTTCAAATTGCAATGGTGAAAATGCGCTGTTGACTTCTATTTATAGAATTTTTTGGCCATTTTTGCCACTTTTTTTTAACCCTTTTGTCATTTTTTCTGGCTTGAAAATCATTTCATTTGATTCTTGAGTTTCTTATTGGATGTTACAATACACTTTGCCTTTTGGTTTGGTAACCTTTTTGGGAGATGGGTCACTTTTAAAGGTCCTTTGGTAAAAGTCATGTTTTCCAACTTTTTGCATATAAGTTAGGATTCCACCTCCACTTTCTGCATCTCGTTGTCTTTTCCGCTTTTCCATAGGATCGAACCCACCAAAGTGTGATACAGAACTGTCATTACTACTTTATAAGTGTCGTGATTAGGTGGTAGATCCTACCTTTACATGGATGCCCAAGATATATCCTTGTTTCTTTTTGGCATCCATGTTGTCTCTAATGACTTTAGGCTCGGGAGTCCTTGTCATTATTGTCATGATTTCAAGATTGAGCCTCATTTTTCTGATGCACCATCACTCTTGGCCTCACCCTCGAGACTCCCAAAAATGAGCACACTTTGTTGTCTTTCAAGCTTGCTTTGAAATCCGAAAGCAACATCCGACGAGACTACATTTATGCTTTTCAATCTTGATTGGATTAACTGAGAAAAGTAACCACTTTGAGTCTTCTTTAATCCCTTTTCAGACTCTCTAAACATGAAAATATTGTCGAGCGATATTGTTGTCCTTCACGCTCTCCAAACTCAAATTTGAAGGCACGTCTGTCTGTCGGTAGTTTACCCCTTTTTCGGTTCGGATGGTCAATTTTATGAACAAAGGTATACTCTAGGAACTTCGATTCGCTAGAAGAGTATTCTCATGTATAATTTTAACCCTTTTTCGGGCCCGAGGGACTAAATTTATGAAAAAGGAACATTCTCTTTGGTTTTCGTTTATCACCTTTTTGGGGCCTTGGAGATTACTTACAAAAAAGGAACCGCCATGGAGTCCATAGTTAAGCTCTTTTCAGACTCCCTAAAATTAAAAATATCATCGACTGACCTTGTTCCTTCACACTCATTAAATTGGTCCAGAAGAAAATCTATTGGCATGAGTTCACCCTTTTTTCTGGCCTGTGGATTATGGAGGAAAAATTTACACCTCGGGGGATTCGTCTCGCCGAGAGAGTTCTCCTCAGTAAATTTTATACTTTTTTGGGCTAAGGAGACTAAATCCAGAAAAAGGCAGTGAGTCCATAGTTAATCTCCTTTCAGACTCCTTAAAATTGAAAAGATTGTTGAGTGATATTGTTTGTGTCACACTCGTTAAAATGGTTTTGAATAGATGTCTTTTCGGTGCTAGTTTACCCCTTTTTTGAAGCGACTAGACTATTTTCAAAAAAGGTATCCCAGTGGAGTCTTCTTTTACATTTTTTTTTACTCTCTAAAAATGAAAAACTATCGAGATTACCTTCTCTGGGCTCGTTAAAATCACATTGAAGGGGGTTTCATTGTCTTGCTAATTGCATTTGCATCTCTGTGTCTTTGGCCTAATTTCGGCTCCATGTTTCTCTCAACTAAACCTTTGAAGCATGCCTTATACGCAAGCCATGTAACACTTTGCCTCTACGACCTGACACCTTGACCCATGGAGGAATTTTCCCCGAGTGTCCTTTTCCTGCACATGACTTCTTGCTCTGAGCATTAGTGTGTTCCTTATGCTTGGAACTAGTATGCTTGCAACACTCATTCCTCCTTTGTAACGTAGAATTATTTTATTCTTTTTCAAGCTCTTTAAAAAATTGAAAAAGACAAAAAAATAAAAAAACCAAAAAAGAGGGGACGAGAAATATATATTCTTTTTTGGCAGCGCAATGATTCGGCCTTGGACAAAGAACATCCTTCCATTTGTTCATCAACCTTTGGGATCTAATATGACCTTAGGAAGTTGTTCTCTCTACATAGAGTTGGGTCCTCCTCCATTTGGTTACTCTTCCAAACACATGGAGAGTTTGCATTGCCTCCTACATCGTGAACTTACGTCAATGTCATGCTTCCTTAGTCTGATCATGTTTCATTCTTTTGTCCAAGGGAAGTTTACCCAACCTGAGTTGGCCTTTCTACAGTTTGTCTCTTGACCTCATGCTCGACCATCCCAAAAGTCCAATCAAGACTTTTTCGAAATCAATGAAGTTCTTTGCCTGATCATCGAGATCCTCTTGTATTTCCTCGATGAGACGTCGAAGACCTGTGGGTACACTCACATTACACTCCTACCCGAGTTTTGAAGATCTTGAAGTTGTTTCTCGAGCTCTGAAGACCTCATCTCCAACCATCGGGCATTGTTGGCTTCTTGAATATGGATACTATACTTGTATATCTTTGATTTTGAGATGGAGATCCGCTTTGTATTGATCGTGGATACACTTTATATAGTTATATAAAATGGATCTGCAGTGTATTTGATTGGCATCCATGATTTATTTCATCCCAAGTATGGGTATGCCCTCCTCAGAGAGACAATTGTTATTTTTGCAGATGGCACCTTCCGAACTATGGTCCCGGGATCACTCATTTCATACATTGGTGAATATTTTGTAATGTATTTCGGCCATCATATGCTCTTCTGACCTCACACATTAGGGGACATCTTTTATAACCCTAAATTTCTCTACACATGCATACTTGGCATTTGGCCCTCTTACTTGCATTTTTTCCAAACCATCACTGAGTTGCTCTTCTAAAAAATCCATTTTTTAAAGATGTATGCATGCTGCACCAATATTTCCCATGTACATATTCTTGTTTCACCACTACAACCTGCGTACATACGCATGTTGCACCACTACAACCTGCGTATACTTGTAAAAGTTGCAAAAAATAAAAAGTTGCAAGGAATTCGTTGATATTACAGGCTATTAGGTAGTTTCCCAACTAATCCATCGCCTATAGTCTGCCACCCAACTGAATAACCATCATTTTGTCATATTAAAGGAGGTGTTGGGGTCTCATTCCACATCTAGACATAAGAACAGTGAAACTCTGTCATTTCACATCCCCTCCTTGCCCCAAGTAATTGCAGCCCTTTTGTGAGAATTTCCTTAGAATTCCCCAATTTGCCTTTCTTCCTCCATTAGAATCCATTTCACTTCCCAAGAAGAAGCTTAAGAGGAGAATCCATACATGGGTGCACTTGGAGCTTGGTGAAGAGGAACCCAGACCAGGTTCGTGGAGGAGTAGTCCGCTTTGGTTGTAAGTGATCATTGTATTATCAATAAAACAAGTAATTTTCCTGTCTCAAATCATGGCGTATTGAATGTTGTTAATGATTTATGTTTTTATTCTAACATCCAAGCCTAATTTGTATATGAATTGCATGATTGTATCTTTTTGTTTGTGTATATTTGAATGAAGGCTAGCCTTGGGAGGAGGCGTGCAGTCAACAAAGCCTTCAAGAGCAGGAGGATCATCACCAGACACGGAATAGAGGTACAGTTACCCGATCCTTCTCATTTTTATTTTCTTGTATGAGTTTGGGGTATGTTTGCGGTAGTTAGAGAAGTAGGATACTTTTAAACGGTTAATGATCTTCCTACATTGTAAACCCTGGTGTAGCCATAGGGGGGTTTTTCCCGCTAGCATCCAAGTACATGTCCAGGAACCAATACATTGTCACGCATACTTTTTCTCAATACCAACATTGATCTCTATCATGCTTGTTTCCACGTGTATTTATTGCACTCTATCACAATAAATAAATAATATAATCTAAAGACATTAAAATAATAAATAAAAGTAAAATTAAACATTAATGTAATAAAAGGTCATGATTAAAAGTCATGACTCTTCATAAAACCATACAGGGCATATATATAGGCAGGCCCTATCCTTGTAATATATTTCTCTTCTGAGAAGGTTTTTAATTTTGTTTCGCCAGTTAACTTTTTCTTTTGTTTTGGACGGGTATAGTTTTTTAACAAGATATGTAATATCATATGTAATAAGAAGGTAGGATAGAAGGAAAAAAAGAAGTTCTCTGATAGAGCTAGCTCGTGACCTTTTGTACTGAAGTAGTCACGAGCCTGGTAAAGGCCTTAATTTTGGACTATAACATGTATATTCATCATATAAATATAATGTTTTTTTTTCTAAGGAAAAAAAGGTATATTAATACTTTTTAATATGTTAATATATTTTAATATATTTTAAAATATTAATATTTTTTAATACTTTTACGGTCCAGGCAAGGAAGAAAAATCCCATTCGAAAACAAACAACTGATCCCAGACCCCGAATCCAGACCAGGAACGCTTACGACATTCTAAGCTAGCTACCTGAGGAGGAGGAGGTTCAGGACCCCCATGCTGGCTCACAGAAAGGCAAAACCCAGAACACCGCCACCCCTCCCCCTGATCTAAGCAAAGAAACCAACGCAGAAGAAACAGGGGATGCAGATGGAGATATTCAAATGCAAATGAATGCCCAAGACCTAGCTGGCATAGATCTGGAGAAACTGGAGGAATCCCTAGATCATAAAAACTTGCAAGGCCTTCCAGAGTAACAACTTAGAAAGGTACACAAGATCTTCCTCGACTCAACAGTGGGATCCACAACGCGCCTTGGCATTGCAACAGATTCAAGCTCTAGCTCCAAAAAAACACCATGCAAAAACAAAAGAAGAGGAAGGAAACTAGTACATCAGCTGATCAAAGAAGATGGACACCTGATGATCAACGCAGGACAGATACAGAAGCTCTCGGAGGGATACCTCCACCCACCCCCTCCTCTTAATGATGAAGATCATCACCTGAAACATTAGAGGGATCAACGGAAGATCCAAGCAAAGGATCCTCAGAGACTGCATCAAGGAGGAAACCCCAGACATTCTAATGTTGCAGGAAACTAAATGCGCAGGAATGGAAGCTGATACCATCTTACAATGTATATGGAAAGGTTGCCACTACGTCTATACGGACTCCGTGGGAGCAGCGGGTGGACTAGAAATATTGTGGAACCGTACCCACACGATCCTCAGTGGACCCTTTTCCACAGTAGGCACCTTGTCAGCCCACTTTCAAATAATAGGCTGGAATCTGGAGGGGACCATCACCAACGTCTACGGCCCACAAAGACAACAGGAAAAAAACAAATTCTTGGAAAAGATGGCCCAAGTCAAAGGACTGTTGAACACGCCCAACTGTATCCTAGGAGGCGACTTTAATATGATCATGTCACTGGAGGAAAAAACAGGAGGAAGCAAACGACTAGAGCAAGACAGTGGTAAGTTCAAAACCCTTCCTGAACAGTTAAATCTAGTAGACATAGAGAACAACAATGGTACCTTCACCTGGTCTAATCGCAGATCCGGTAGTCAACATATAGCATGCAGACTCGATCACTTTCTCGTAACAGAACATCTGATTGAGAGAGATCTCTACATAGAAATCTTGATCCTTCCCAAAAGGGGTTCTGATCACTGGCCGATCACCCTCCAAATAGCCATAGAAGCAACACTGAAATTTAAACCCTTCAGATTTGAAAAATTCTGGCTCACACACCCAGATTTCCATCATTTGGCTCAAATATGGTGGAATCAGTGTGAGATCGATGAGGGCACCAAGATGTACAAATTCCAACAAAGGCTTAAAAATTTCAAGCAAAGGCTCAAACAATGGAACAAGAACACCTTTGGCAACATCCTCCAAGCCATCAAAGACGCAGAGAACAGGCTAGCCAAGATACAAAAGATCTTTATATCAGGGGCTCACACTACCGAGCTCATGGCGGAAGAGGAGCAGCTACAGATGCAACTGGAGCAAAGAAGGAAGCAAGAGGAAATTCTATGGAGGCATAAATCTAGGGTCCAATGGCTCAAATAAGGGGAAAAGAACACCAAATTCTTCCACAGAACTATGATACACCGGAGACACATCAATAGAATAACACACCTGGAAGATGAGCAGGGTCAACTGATAAGGGAACATGCACACATTGAAGAAGAGCTCAACAGATACTACCAGACCCTCCTCACGGAAAGCAATGTGGACAGAGGTGAAGCAATCACCCGAGTCACTAGCCACATCCCCAAGCTAATCACACCAGAACAAAACGCAGCTCTCAAAAGGCCAATATCTAAGGAAGAGGTAGACCAAGCTGTAAAAGATATGCCCCCAGGAAAGGCCCCAGGTCCCGATGGTTTTACTGTAGATTTCTTCCACCACTGCTGGGATATCATAGGTAAGGATGTATGGGAGGTCGTTGAAGAATCCAGATCATCGGGACAAGTGCTCCAAGCCTTCAATGCCACCTTCCTCACTCTCATCCCAAAGGAAGAAAGGGTCACAAAACCCAAACAGTTTAGACCCATTGCCTTATGCAACGTCATCTACAAGATTATTACCAAGGTGATTGCAAACCGACTCAAGCCAATTCTGCCATTTGTCATCTCCAAGGAACAAGATGGATATGTAGAAGGAAGACATATCATGGACATCGTCATACTGGAAAATGAGGTGGTCATCTCTCTCAAGACAACAAAAACCCCATGTATGTTAATTAAGCTCGATCTCTCAAAGGCTTTTGATAAAGCCAGTTGGCAGTACCTCAGAGCTATCCTCGATTCCTTTGGATTTGATCATGATTGGATAAACTGGATTTTGAACCTCACCTCCTCAGCGTTCTTCTCAATCCTAGTCAATGGAGTCCCCTCGCAGCCCTTCTCGCCATCTAGAGGCATAAGACAAGGAGATCTGCTCTCACCTTTTCTTTTTCTTCTAATGGCGGAGGGCCTGGGCCGCTACATTAATTCAGCAGTACTAGAAGGTACCCTCACAGGACTACCCCTACACAATATTAGGCCCACCCTCTCGCATAGCCAATTTGTCGATGATACCCTACTCATGAACTCCCCTACGACACATGAATCCCACAAACTCAATTCCATCCTCTCTGACTTCACTGTTGCCTCGGGCATGACTCTAAACCTAGATAAATCCAAGCTTTTCTTCTTCAACACCCCCGTTGCAGTCCAGCTGCATATTTCCAAAATCCTGGGCATCCCTAGGAGCTCCCTTCCATCCAATTACCTGGGTATTCCTCTCACTGGAGCACCAACCAAGTCCATCTCCTGGGAAAGCCTCCTCATCTCCATCTCCAATAGACTAGCCAACTGGACCTTCAGACCTTTAAACATTGCAGCCAGATTAATCCTGTTAAAATCAGTCCTCCAAACCTTACCCACCTACCTCTTCACTGCTTTAGCTGCTCCCAAGCACATCATCAGAGTGATCAGAAACATCCAAAGGAACTTCCTCTAGCAAGGTCTACAAGCCAAGAAGAAATGGGCCCTGGTGTGCTGGGACAAGGTATGCACACCAAAAAGCAGGGGAGGCCTAGGGCTACAGGATCCAGGGAATCTCAACCAGATAATGGGAGCTAAGATATGGTGGAGGTGGATGAAAACACTAGACGCACTATGGGCACAAATCTGGAAGAACAAATATGATCCTGCCATGTCGCCAGATCAGCTAATTAGACACAATATTAAAATCCAGGGCTCCAACATCTGGAACACAGCCTGGCAAAACAAAGACATGATACAGAAACACGCCTTCTGGGAAATACGCAGCAGAGACAGTGCAAGGTTCTGGCAAGACTTGTGGCAACAACTCAAACCTCTAAAAGACCTAGCAGAACTCGCACCCCTCCACCTAGCCCTCAATCAAACCCCTATGTTGAAGGTACAGGATCTCTGGAAACCGACTGGGGTGGGGTAGACCTGGCGGCAATGGAAAACCTCCAACCATGAGCTAGGCACCCCCCCCTAATCTAAACTTAACTGCCTGGCATCAGGAGGCTGGACGCAGGAAAATCCACAGGAGGGAGGGGCCCGACATCCTCAGATGGGGACACTCAGCTTCAGAAAACTTCTCGGTCAAGGAAGCCTATAGCATACATTGCAACGACCATAATCAGCAAGTGGATAACATCTGGAACAAGATCTGGAGCAAAGCGCTCTGGCCTAAGGTATCCACCTTCATCTGGCTAATCATCCATAACATAATTCTAACTTGGGACAATCTCAGGAAAAGGGGATTCATTGGGCCATCCATGTGTGTTTTATGTCAATCCCAAGAAGAAACCAAAGAGCATCTCTTCAACGGATGCCACTACAGTCAAACAGTCTGGGACCAGGGGGCACAAATCATGCACAGATCCAATCAAAATAGAGGCAGTATCAGGGACACTATTGAAAATTGGGACTCAATCATCTACAACAATCCCATTTTGAACCACATCTAGCTACTACTCCCAGGCTTCATTCTATGGAAGATATGGAAGTAGCGAAACAAATGCATCTTCCATTCCAAAAACTCCCTTGCAGAGGCAACATGGGACAGAACGACCACACTCATCAGAGAAACAATCAGAAGTAAGCACTGGCAACCTCGGGACAAGGACTGCAACCAGGAGGAGGCACTAACCCTCCAAAGTTGGCAACTCAACCTAAAAGACTCAACGGCCACCAGACCTCCCAAGAATCGCTTCCCCAGCCCAACCATCTGGACCCCCCCCACCCAATGGATTCATAAAAATTAACTTCGATGGAGCCTCAAAAGGCAATCCTGGACCTGTAGGTTATGGAGCTGTAATCAGGAGCTCCATAGGGGAAATCCTATCATTGACTGCAGGATATTTGGGAGAGACCACATACAAAGTAGAAGAACTAACGAGCCTACTACAGGGCCTCCAATAGGCGATAGCCCTGGCCAGTCACAAAATCATCCTCGAAGGGGATTCACAAATTGTCATCCAGCTAATCACTAAGATCCTGCATGGGGGTCACCCACAAAAAATATCTCCCATCTGGCGCCTCGCATGACTGCTAGAAGATTTCAAAACCTTACTTAGGCACAATATCAGTGTCATCCCCTCCCACGTCAAAACGGAGGCAAATGCAGTGGCTGATTACCTTGCAAATGAGGGTGTACATAGGGAAAAGGAACACATAATTTGGGAAGCCAGAAGCACTGAATTCTCCGTTCTCTACAATCGTTGCAAGCTCCTGGCCAGCAAAGACTTCCCAGCCCCGGATGGGGGGACACATGGTAATGGAGAGGTATGTGGCGATGAGGTGAGGGAGGCCATTTATATCGGCTCTCACCACACATTTTGCAATTGATGAAGTGCACTTTCTCTGTCCGCCTCTGCTCTTCGATGAGGCCTTGCATGAGCGATCACTGTCCGGTTAGCCAAAGCATTAAGCTCTAGGCTTTAATGGCTCTAACCATGATTTATTCCCCTAACTGCCTTACCTAAAGTTCTATTGTGCCCCCGAAGTCTCCCGAACAACAGGGTTGCAGCAGCGTTCTCGGCGTGTTGGCACTGAACTTTGCTCTTGCCATGTCGAGGGCAAGAGGGAGGCCCTGTAGGGGAGACGGCTGGTATGCATCCGACTCCAGAAGGAAGAGACACTGAAATTTTAAACGAGCTGTGACCATAGCCAGGCAGAGGCGACGTCGGGCAATTACAGCAGCGAGCTCACCCCCTAGAACTATTGTGGAAGAAGATTCGAGCATTAAGCTCCCACCGGACTTCTCGGAGAGCAATATGTTCACTGTCCCCGACAATTGGGACCCCCCGACTTGTTTTGTTGACTCAAAAGCACTGCTCTGCTCAGTAAACACCTCAGGCCCCTGCGCAACACCCTGTTTGATCGAGGAGGAGCCACAGGAAGAAACCACAGATTTGCAGGCAAACAAGGAACTGCTGGGACGACTAGAAACGGAAGACAAGCAGCAGAAGCCGACCTCGCCACCTCTCCTTCACCCGGATCATCTACAGTTAATATTTGAGGTACGAAGCCTGGTCGACGATCAGATTTTCCAAGCAGTTTGCGTTAGCCAACGCCTGGACATGCTCTATGTGGCCTATTCCAACGCCACTCCTAAGTGCCATTGCCCAACTTGTGCACAGACATATGTCATTCCAGCCAGTGAGGGAGAAGCGAAGGACACTCACGAGAACGCCAGACAATAGGTCTTTCTGTCTGCATGTTTTTCTATTTGTCTTCTGTAGTTGTTTACCAGGACTGTAGCTCTCTAGTCGATAGCTTGGATAGCACTAGAATGTTGTTAATTATGAATACACTCCCTGGTTTCCTACGGGCAGGGAGGTGAAACAATTCCTTGTTTTTTTGCATGCTACTGAGGAAACCCAATTGTCCTGGTTTCCTACACAGGCAGGACAACTGGCGCCCATGTGTCATGAATACTCTTTTTTTGAAGCTATATATATATATATATATATATATATAGATACTTTAGTATTAATGTATTAAACTAGCATAGATCCATCTTAACCATGGATCTATCAAGCACCGAGAGGGATTAGATTTTTCGAGGTGAAAACCTTTTTTAGAGTGCAAAACTTTGAGGAAAGGTTAAAGGTGTGCACCTCTAGAGATTTGATCCCTCTCGACGCTTGATAGATCTGGGGTTAAGATGGATCTATGCTGGTATATTTCAATTATATGTTTAAATATATTTAAATATTTTTTGTAATTTTATTGAATTTTAAGAGAAGATAATTGTTATTATAAATATTTCGTCGGATGGGGTGCCAATTGGAGAACATG
>ML779357.1:1361164-1371512 GCA_009831015.1 Picea engelmannii
TCATATTGGAGCCTGAAGCCATCACTGACACAAGAATTCGCCAGCTGAGGAATAGATCCATTTCAGAGTATCTCATTAAATGGAGGAAACTACCAGCTGAAGATTCCACTTGGGAAGATGAGTCTTTTATACAAAAGCATCCATAGTTAATCAAGCGTTGCTAAAAACACCTGTCTCAAGGGGAGGGGCATGTTAAGCCCTAATATTGGCTCATTACCCCTTAATTGGGGCATATCATATTAGTAATGTTATTTTATTTATGTCGGCTTTAGGCCATTAGTTGTAATTATACCTCCTAGTATCCTATATATACCAAGGAGACATTTTCATTTTGAATCATCTTTTACTTGAACATTTAAGTGGGGTAAAAGGAGGTTGCCCCCTCGAAGAGGCTTATTATCTAAAATTATCTCTTTCTCAAGGCATTGAGTACTTTGTCTGAGGTTTTTCTATGCTATATTGATATTTGGTTCTTAACATATTCTTTTTTGGCAGTGCAATGAGTCGTCCTTGGACAAAGAACATCCTTCCATTTGTTCGTCAACCTTTGGGATCTAATATGACCTTAAGAAGTTGTTCTCTCTACATAGAGTTGGGTCCTCGTCCGTTTAGTTACTATTCCAAACACATGGAGAGTTTGCATTTCCTCCTACATCATGAACTTGTGTCAATGTCATGCTTCCTCAGTCTAATCATCTTTCGTTCTTTTGTCCAAGGGAATTTTCACCCAACCTGAGTTGGCCTTTCTGTAGTTTGTCTCTTGACCTCATGCCCGATAATTCCAAAAGTCCAATCAAGACTTTTTCGAAATCAATTAAGTTCTTTACCTGATCATCGAGATCCTCTTGTCCTTCTCTGACGAGTCATCGAAGACCTCTAGGTACATTCACATTACACTCCTACCCAAGTTATGAATATCTTGAAGTTGTTTCTCGAGCTCTGAATACCTCATCTCCAACCATCGGGCATTGTTGGCTTCTTGAATATGGATACTATACTTGTATATCTTTGATTTTGAGATGTAGATCCACTTTGTATTGATCACGGCTACACTTTATATAGTTATATGAAATGGATATGTAGTGTATTTGATTGGCATCCATGATTTATTTCATCCCAAGCATGGGTATGCCCTCCTCAGAGAGACAATTGTTATTTTTACATATGGCACCTTCCGAACTATGGTCTCGGGCTCACTCATTTTGTACATTGGTGAATATTTTGTAATGTATTTCGGCCATCATATGCTCTTATGACCTCACACATTAGGGGGCATCTTTTATAACCCTAAATTTCTCTACACATGCATAGTTGGCATTTAGCCCTCTTACTTGTGTTTTTGCCAAACCATCACTGAGTTGCTCTTCTAAAAAACCCATTTTTTAAAGATGTATGCATGATGCACCAATATTTCCCATGTACATATGCTTGTTTCACCACTACAACCTGCGTACATACGCATGTTGCACCACTACAACCTACGTATACTTGTAAAAGTTGCAAAAAATAAAAAGTTGCAAGGAATTTGTTGATATTACGGGCTATTAGGTAGTTTCCCAACTAATCCACTGCCTATAGCTCGTCACCCAAGTAAATATACATCCTTTTGTCATATTAAAGAAGGTTTTGGGGTCTCATTCCACATCTAGACATAAAAACAGTGAAACTCTACCGTTTCACATCCCCTCCTTGCCCCAAGTAATTGCAGCCCTTTTGTGAGAATTTCCTTAGAATTCCCCAATTTTCCTTTCTTCCTCCGTCAGAATCCATTTCACTTCCCAAGAAGAAGGTTAAGAGGAGAAGCCATACATGGGTGCACTTGGAGATTGGTGAAGAGGAACCCGGACCAAGTTCGTGGAGCAGTAGTCGACTTTGGTTGTAAGTGATCATTGTATTATCAATAAAAGAAGTAATTTTCCTATCCCAAATCATGGCGTATTGAATGTTGTTAATGATTTATGTTTTTATTCTAACATATAACCCTAATTTGTATATGAATTCCATGCTTGTAGCTTTCTGTTTGTCTATATTTGAATGAAGGCTAGCCTTGGGAGGAGGCGTGCAGTCAACAAATCCTTCAAGAGCGAGAGGATCATCACCGGACACGGAATAGAGGTATAGTTACCCGATCCTTCTCATTTTTCTTTTCTTGTATGATTTTGGGGTATGTTTGTGGTAGTTAGAGAAGTAGGAAACTTTTAAACGATTAATGATCTTCCTACATTGTAAACCCTGGTGTAGCCATAGGGGGGTTTTTCCCGCTAGCATCCAAGTACATGTCCAGGAACCAATACATTGTCACGCATACTTTTTCTCAATACCAACATTGATCTCTATCATGCTTGTTTCCACGTGTATTTATTGCACTCTATCACAATAAATAAATAATATAATATAAAGACGTTAAAATAATAAATAAAAGTAAAATTAAACATTAATGTAATAAAAAGTCATGATTAAAAGTCACGACTCTTCATAAAACCATACAGGGCATATATATAGGCAGGCCCTATCCTTGTAATATATTTCACTTCTGAGAAGGTTTTTTAATTTTGTTTCGCCAGTTAACTTTTTCTTTTGTTCTGGATGGGTATAGTTTTTGAACAAGATATGTAATATCATATGTAATAAGAAGGTAGGATAGAAGGAAAAAAAGAAGAAGTGCTCTGATAGAGATGGCTTGTGACCTTTTGTACTAGAGTAGTCGCGAGCCTCATAAAGGCCTTAATTTTGGACTATAACATGTATATTCATCATATAAATATAATGTTTTTTTTTTCTAAGGAAAAAAACGTATATTAATATTTTTTAATATGTTAATATATTTTACAATATTAATATTTTTTAATACTTTAGTATTAATGTATTAAACTAGCATAGATCCATCTTAACCGTGGATCTATCAAGCATCAAGAGGGATCAGATCTCTCGAGGTGAAAACGTTTTTTAGAGTGCAAAACTTTGAGGAAAGGTTAAAGGTGTGCACCTCTAGAGATTTGATCCCTCTCGATGCTTGATAGATCCGGGGTTAAGATGGATCTATGCTGGTATATTTCAATTATATGTTTAAATATATTTAAATATTTTTTGTAATTTTATTGAATTTTAAGAGAAGATAATTGTTATTATAAATATTTCGTCGGATGGGGTGCCAATTGGAGAACATGCAAAAGAGGATGTTAATGCGGCCAGTTGTCGCCTCAATCCCTACACTCAAGCTGATGCAGAGCATTAACGTTGTAGGGAAGGTGGTTTACCTAGGCTGCGTGTGGGATTTAATGAGAATATTAGTCAGAGCGCCAAAGGGCTCCAACGCTGGTATGAGGAGGATGAAGGTTGTCCTCTCAAGTTCACTCGATCTCTCCATGACTGGAATGGCACACTTAATAGAGGTAATGCATGAGTCTCGTGCACCATTTTTAACCTACACATCATGCATGGTGTACTCCTTTCACAGGGGAATTCTCTCTAATCATGGCTCTCTGCCTCATCAAATATTCATTGCCTGGCCTTCTTCTCATCCACAACCCACTATGCCATGTGAGAGAGGAAATCCAAAGCGGGGTCCTGATTATTACAGACTCAGAGCTCAATGCCTTCAATGGGGTTAGACTCCCTTGTCCGCTCAACCCCATTTCCATAGCTCAGTTTCCTTGGGCTCGCCCTCCAAAGCCTCACTTTCTACTGTTCATAATAGAGACACCGGAGACATTACTCTAGTCTTCGTAGAAGAGGTGTTCCCTCTAGTTCCTCCCTAGTCTCCTCAGGCTTCCCATTTGGTGGACTCCTCGACCCTACAGGGCTCTTTTCTCAATTCTTCTCATGGGGAGGGGGGGATGTTCCCATATTGGTTATGGAAGACCCAGTCAGTTGCACAATCATGAAAGAGACTCCTCCTTCAGTCTTGATTCCTGCTGCAACTTGCCTAGATACCATGCTCTCCCTGAGTGTGAATTTTGAATTAGTGGCACCACCTTTGTGCAACTTCTCAGTGGATCAATTGCAGCTAATTTTTTACCTAATAAGAGATGTCGTCGAGAAACTTTATCGCCAGGACATTCTGAACCACCATCTAGACGCCTTCTTGGATTCGATCTCAAGCGATCATGTTAAAAGTAGGTGCCGAACCTGTTGTCATCCTTATGCCTTTACGCCTACTTGGCCTCAACCTCCAAACGTAAATGGAAACCAAGACACCTCCAGCATATGATTTTCTACCAGTCTAATCTTTTTTTTAATCAAAATGATCTTCTTTTCAGTTTTAGGCAAGCCCAACATAAGAACAATAGTTCACATATATTTTTTATTTCGTTATATATGTTCTCAACTGCACAATGGATACTCTTTTAAGATTATCCATGGTTCTGGTTTCCATGTATTTGGCAGAACCAACTACAATAGATATATATATACTAATTCTTTGAATATCTAAAGTAATAAAGTTTTATTTACAAAAAAATATACTATTATAAATATTTTAAAATTAAGATTTAATGTAAAAGTATAAAATGCTATTTTAAATGAAAGAGTCTTTTATCATTTATTTTCTTAACATCACAAACATGTCATTTATTCTTTTCATTCATAATACTTTAAGAATTATTTTAATTTTAGTTTTAATAATTTAAATAAAGGTATCTTACATTAAATGAATTATTTAGTTCATTAATTTAAAAGATAATATAATGAAAATTGATTGGGTGTATTGATTTCAAAACTAAGAGAATGAAAACCATTAAACGCAATGACTTCACTAAGATGTATTGCAATTTGAAATACAATTTGAACACTAACTAAACGAACTTATGATAATTAAATTCAAGAAGATCACTTATGATACTTTTGTATATGACAACAATAACTAGGAGGAAGTGTCTTCATACAAATATGTTGGAATTGATATTCATCACAAGCTCAATTGGAGCTATAGCATTGAGAAAAAGGATAAATGGAGGGTGTAAAGCATATTATGTGCTTGAAAATAATTGTAAATTAGCATAACTTTCCCCCATTTAGAACACAACTATGGCTAGGTAGGTAATGTACAAGAACAAAATAAACAACATGGATGAAAAAGTGATGGCATAATGATGCCAAGTATTGACTAAATCATTGGGGAATAAAAGAAGAAATTATTCTACAGAATAGTGATGATATTAAAAATATTGTTCAAGCTAAATTTAAAGAGAATATATGGTGTCATAAAGAATTAGAAGATAAAAAAAACTTAAAATATTATAAGAAGGTGGTTAGTCCTAATATTGAAGATCAACAATATCTCTTTGTTTTCATTATCCTAAAAAAGAGAATCAATATGGCTAAAATAAGAACTAATTCTCATTAACATAGTGAAACTAGGGGTTGGACAATCCCCAAAACAAGAAAAACATTTTCTTCTAGACTACCCTTCCTATACCCAAATTAGATCTCAATTTCAAATTATTTGTCACAATATCAACCTTCTTCTAATGTTCCTAGTGCTTCTAATGATTTTAGAACATCTAAATAACATTTTTAATCTCTTACCTTTCTCAAAATTAGATAAACCAATTTTGAAAAAAAAAAATAAAATAAAATATATATATATATATATATATATATATATATATATATATATATATATATATAAAGTTAGATAAAACTGAAAATTAATTGCATTTCATATATAAATAAAAAGATTACACATTTCATATATAAATAAAAATAAATAAAAAGATTACACCAAAATGTAAATAAAAAGGGAAAATAAAATATAAATATTTAATAATTTAATTTTTTATAACAAATTTATTTAAGGATGGATATCCATTTTGAAATTTTGATATAAATGTAAGCATTTATTAAAAATAATTTAAATATATTTAAATTAAAAAAAAATAATTGATCAAAAAATTTATATAACTTCTATTTAATGTGTTAATTGGGTTTAGTCTCAATGGTTTGTATTGAGGGGTGTTTTCTTCCTACCAAGGTTCAATTCTTGCAAGTGACATGTTGATCTCTTAGATAAGCACTTATTGTAAAAGTCTAGACTTTTTACAAAATCTGATTTACTCTAGATACTATTATCTAAATGAAGGGAAGTGCCCAATAAATTTCTCCATAAAATATTCCAAAAAAAAAAAAAAAAACCCTCTTCATATTCAAATAAATGTAATCTTAAAATAAATCTAAATAGATAAATCCATTTACAATGATCCCAGTCTAAAATAAAGTTATAAGAAAAGGTATTTTGATGTCCTCATAATGCAACATAGTATTTAACTACTTATCACATTCCTTTCATATATTTCTCTGTAAATGCCCCATTAGGTTACCTTTCATATATTTCTCTGTAAATGCCCCATTAAGTTTACCTTTCATATATTTCTCTGTAACAGCCCAATTGGATTTAGCTTTCATATATTTCTCTATAAATACCCGATTGGGTTTAGCTTGGAAGGATTGATATACATAAATTGATATACATACAGCACCACTATACCCAACACAGCAACATCAGAGACGGGAAATGACAATTATTGTGAAGGGGCCAGGATCTTCTGTAGACAGCCACAACCCAACTACTTGGTAGATGGCAATTACTGTTAGATGGTAAATAAATGGACTACACATCCATACATTTTGGCAGAATATATTTGGCCTACACTCAAAAACATTCCTTTCACCACTTTTTTCATGTTCCGCATTCTATGATTTTGTTGGTGATTAGACAGGTAGAGATATGACAGGAATATTTCATTTAGCCTTAAATTTTGCAAATGTTTGTATTTTTATATAGTTAAATTTAATAGGAATTGAAAAACATATAAATAAAAGTAGGGTATGTATATCTCTGTAGATTTATATAAATAAAAGTAGGGTATGTATATCTCTGTAGATTTTAACAGTTAAATTCCTAATTATTTTTTTTAGAAAATTAGTTAGTTCTTGTTATATATTGAGCATTGCATTACATAAAAATTGAAATTGAATTTATTTAGACTACACTCAAAAACATTATTTTCACCATTTTTTTCCTGTTCTACATTCTATGATTTTGTTGGTGACTAGACAGAGTATGAAAAGGATATTTCATCCAGCTTTAAAGCTATAAATGTTTTTGTTTCCGATATACTTGAATTTAATAGGAATTGAAAAGCATGCAGATAAGGTAATTCAATAAGAATTGAAAAACATATAGATAAAGTAGGATATGTATATCTCTGTAGATTTTAGCAGTCAAATCCCTAATCACCTCTTTCCACAAAATCAACTAAACCGTGCTATATATTCAGCATTACATTACATCCAGAAACAAATCCAATAGTAGCTATTGCTATGTGTTTTCTTAGACTAGCTTAATTCTATGTTCATGTAGTCTAAGTTTCTGAGTAAGCTGCCATTAATTCTGTTGAGATGCATTGCATGCCTAGCCGATCTAAGTCCATGATCAAGAACAGCAGTAATGTCACTGTCACTGCCAACCAGGCTGAATGGCGTTGGCCCATCCCTCTTCTCTTTGGCGGGTTAGCGGCCATGATGGTCTTAGTAGCCTTTGCAGTAATAATACTCGCCTGTTCATACTGGAAAACCATTGATTATCAGAGTAATGGGCAAAGTCTTAATGCTTCCACTGAGTTGGGTGTGCATTCTGACATATCAGGTGAAGATATTGAAGAAGAAAACATGGTGGTAATAATGGCTGGACAACACAATCCCACCTTCCTGGCGAGGCCTGCATCTGTCTCTTACAGTGCTTCGGAGGTAAAAGATTAAATGGGACATAGAGAGAGAGATTGGCAACAGGTCGGCCCTTTAAATATAGAAGAGACTGACTACAATTAGCAGGCTGCATTTCCTCTTCTTGCTAACTCGGTAGGAGTTACATGGATACTATAGTACTGTTATAGGTAAAGGGTTAGGGTTAGGGTTGTGGTTTGTACAAACTTCATGAGCAGTGCAAAGAAAAGGATTGAACATGGGAATTTGCTGGGTCCATATTCAACGGAGATGACAGGACTACAGTGTGGACGTGTCAGTTATCGTCAGTTGTTTGTTTTAAGCATTCGAAATAATATTCGTGTGACCAGGTTTGTTGTTTTAAGCATACGAAATAATATACGTGAAATCTAGAGGAATATTGCCGCAGGCTTTGTTATATGTATATGATCAAACTAGCCAGATTCTCTGGTTGAAATCTGGAGGAATATTGCCTAATACTCAATGCTCAGTCCAGGTGCTATTAGCTAACTAGAAAAGCTTTAACCTCACAGCTTGAAAGGTCTTAGTCCAGTTGTTATTAGCTAATGAATATTTGTTGCCAAAGCTTAAACGAAGATGTTTGTGACTAATTGTCTTATCGATATTGATATCCAGTTAGTTTCGTCCAAAGAGAGACAAATTTAATTCTGAGCAGGATCTTCAATGTTTCCTTACTGGAATGAGATCCATGATAATCTACGAAATGACAGAACAGCGTTGTTGTGGTTTAAAATGAATTGAGGCGGTTTAAAATACCTAAAATATCTATCAATTTTCACAGAGGCCGTTATTCTCTTTGTTGTTTGGTTTGATTATACTGTATGGGCCTCACGAGGAAAGGAATTTGATAGAGGGCAATTTGCCTATCAAAAATACTGTTAAATTTATTTTGCTCATCTATATTTTTTATTAAAATTGTAGGAATTTTGACTGTAGTTGGTTCAAAGTGTCAAATTTAATGGGGTGGTTTAGTTTTGAAATTTCTATCCTAGCAATAATAATAATGTGCAATTCACGTGATGTTCAAGCTCTTAAGAATTGGCTGACGACTGTCCCTTCAAATTCAAATTGGTTTTGTTATAGTTAATTCTCTTAATAATTTATTGTTATTTCTAGCTCTATAATCTAGTTTGGGGAGATGTTTATATAACATAACACATTAGAATAATAAAAAAATAGTAAAATAATAATAATAAAAATTATGTCCAATTTTTAGAAGTACAAATCTTAAATAAAGATGTCCAATCTTTAAAAGTGCAAATCTTTAACCTTTATTTAAGTTTTGCACTCTAAAGATAGTTTGCACCTCCACAAATTTGATACTCTAGACACTTAATAAACCTCTAGTTATGATGGATCTATGTTGATTTAATACATTAATATTATAAAATATGTTAAAATATTTTATAATATATTAATATTGTTATAATAAATTAGGACTTCTATATTTTTGTGATCTATTAATTGAAGCGAGGACAAATCAAAACAGAGAAATTTAAACCAATATATATTAGTTTAAATTTCTGTGTTTTGATTTGTCATCGCTTAAATTAATAAATCAATTAAAATATTATTATTTTAATGCTTCATGTTATATGAACATCTCCCCCACAAAATTAAATAATACTATGTGAAACACATGATGATCTTTATATATATATATATATATATATATATATATATATATATATATATATAACAATTAAAATGCAATAGATATATATTTAAATTATTTTTAATTATAAAAAAAAATTAAAACATTTTTATTTTTTAAATAATAAATTATAGGTAATGTATACAAGTAAAGTTAATGTAGTCAAAATTTAATATATATTGTATATAAAGTATTTTTTTAAGTTATAAACCTAAAACATTTTTATTTTTTTAATAATAAATTATAAATAATGTATAAAAGTAAAGTTAATGTAGTCAAAATTTAATATATAAATATATATTATTAGTGGTTATTTGTAAGTGCTGGTTTACTTATCATCTTTATATATTTTTATATATTTATGAGTCTTGGATGGTTAACATGTTTTTTTCTTTTAGAGAAAGATGAACTTTCAATTAATCAAAATCAATTTTATTCCATGACCAAAAATCTAGATAAACTAGTATTCAATATTATTATTTTTAAAGCTATAACAATTAAGTGATACACCTTCAAGGTACATATAATAGATACTATCTTTAGTTAATGGTTAAGAATATGTGTTTCCTTCTAGGATGTGTTTAAATCTAGAGAGGTAGTAGGGTATGTACTCCTTTGTAGCAATCAAATCATTGGGGGAGGGAGTCCCTTGTCTCACAAATATAGTGATCTCATACACCAATTTAGTATCTAACTTGGATATGACCTTAAAATTAAATAATCATTATTATTATTACAATTTAATTTTTATCTATAAAAAATTATTTAAATATATTTTTTATTTTAAATTTTAAATCAAAATTTTTTATTTTTTTTTGTAAGCAAGATTTTGTATTACTATAAGAGTCCTTCTCAGAACCAGGTTCCAAAATACATAGACAGAGTTAAAAGGTTGTAATTACTGAACTGCTCCAGGAGGAGAAACCAGTTCAGCCAACCATAGATAACCAA
>ML779357.1:1376280-1410157 GCA_009831015.1 Picea engelmannii
ATAATACCTACAATATATTGACCTTATTTTTCACAATTAAAAAACACCCTTTATTAATGAACGTGATAAGATATTGGTCAACGGGGTGAAGCCCTCGTTTGTTTTATTTGGGATGAGTTCTGGTGCAAACTAGGATGCCATAATTTTATTTCTTACCTCGTTAATAAAATTTGTATAGGAGATATAAACATTCGTTGAATCTTGAATTGTTTGTTGAATCTTGAATGCATTTTTGCAAGGAGAGACGTCCCTCTAGAGAGGTTAACACTTGAGTCCTTTTATTTGTCCTTGGGGTACCTTCACGTACCATAAACTCCCTTTCGGTGTCAAGAATGCTAGTGCGACTTTTCAAAGAGCTAGGTCTTATGTCTTTCATGATATCAAGCATATTGTGAAACCTTATCTTGATGATTTACTAGTGCATTCCATGCGTCGTCAAGATCACCCAACACACTTACGAGCTATTTTCCTCCAATGTCGATATTACTATATACGATTGAATCTGCATCAATGTGTTTTTTGTGTGGAATCTGGACGACTTCTAGGGTTTATTGTTTCCACGCATGGGATCAGAGTGGATCTATTGAAGGTTGAGTTCATCATCAATTTGCCTCCTCCTTCTACCTTATGCCAACTCCAAAGTTTGCAAGGGAAGGAAAAATTTCTACAACGATTCATTCCTAACTATGCCAAAATGACGAAAGGTTTCACTTGACTTCTTAAGAAGGGTCATGATTTTGTGTGGGACGACATCGCTAACAAATAATTTGACACTTTGAAACTTGCATTAACCCACACACCACTATTATATCCCCAAGATTACAGTCGAGATTACTTCCTATATTTGGTTGCTTCAGATCACACCATCACCATGGTTCTGGTCCAAGAGGATGATTCAAACGACGGGCATGTCATTTACTTTTTAAGTCAGAGTGTTACAACCATCGAAATCAAATAAATTCATGTGGATATATTGGCCTTGGAAGTTGTTCAAGTTGTCCAACATTTTTGTCATTATATCTTATTGCGCAAAACTATGAGTATTTCTGATTGCAACCCTATGCAACATATTCTTACACGACAATTGCTATGGGAGAAATACTCCAAATGGATTGTGATTCTCCAGGATTTTGATTTGGATTTTGAGAAAGCCAAGTCAAAGATATATTTGTTATTTGTTGAGTTGATATGTGACCTTCCCTCTGCTGATACAGAAAATGTGGCAGAATATTCTTTTCCTGATGAATCTCTCTTTCTGATCAGTTCAGATGATATATGGTATGGAGACATCATAATTTATCTCAGAACCCAAAATTTCTGGCCTGATGTATCTCTTGTAGATCATCATCGTATTAGGTATCAATCTTGTCAATATATTATTCTTGGTGTTAGCCTTTACCGTCGTGGTATTGAATCCGTGTTTTGACGATGTATGACATATGATGAAGCTGAGAAAGAACTAAATGATTGTCATTCTGGACCATGTGGCGGTCATATGTCTGGGTATGCCACTGCCCAAAATATCCTATGAGCTGGTTACTTCTAGCCTTCTCTTTTCAAGGATTGCATTCTCGCATTTAAGAAATAACACGCTTGTCAAACCTATAATAATAAGATTCAATCTCATCCTGTTCCTCTCTATCCTATAGTTTATGTTGGTCCATTTGCTAAATGGGGCATTAAATTCATGACATGTAACCCTCACTTGGTCAGGGAGCATGGATACATCATTGTAGCTATGGATTATTTCACTAAGTGGGCCGAGGCAATGCCTACATTCGTTAACACCAGGAAAACTACATCACTTTTCATATTCAATCATAGCATCACTAGGTTTGGTATCCCTCAAGCCATTGCCACCGACCATGGCACCCATTTTCACAATTTTATGATGTCTGAGCTTACCGATAAGTTGAGTTTACAGAATGAAAACTCAACCACTTATTATCCACGGGCCATTGGACAAGTTGAAGTAATCAACAGAGTTTTAACCACTATGCTTCGACGGATGGTAGGGATTCATAAGTCAAGTTGGCATACAATGATTTTTTCGACATTATGGGCCTATCATACGTCTGTTAAATATGATACGGGTTTCATGCCTTTCCAATTAGTGTATGGTATCGAAGCTATCTTGTCGATTGAATGTGAAATTCTGTCTCTGAAGCTAGTTGTCGAACTTCTACCCAACACCACAACTGAAGAAGAATGTTTATTTTATTTAATGCAATTAGATGAGACTCGCCATGATGCTACATTAGTAATAGAAACCCATAATAAATGTGTCAAGGTTCAATACGAAAAACATGTTAAACCTCGTGTTTTTTCTGAAGATGATTTGGTTCTTCTTTATGACCAAGACCGTGACTTGTTGGGGGTAGGTAAATTTGAGCCCATGTGGCGTGGTCCTTCTATCATTAAACAAGTATTAGAGAAAGGGGCTTACAAGATGGTTGATTACAATGGAATTAATTTGGGTGAACCCAGAAATGGGATTTACCTAAAGAAGTATTATGCCAAAAATGATAATGTAAGATAGGATCATTACTAAACGACTCCTTCCCAGGGTTCGTTAAAAATACTCGAACGGAATCATCCGAAGGATGAGCTTAAAGTTCAAGCATATGTTATCCTCCTCAAGCTTGTGTAAAAATAAATAGGTACTCACCAGAAATGGTGGGGGGAAATTGGGAAAGAAATGTATATATGTATCTGTGTTAGTGGCAGTAAGTTGCTCTCGAACATGAAACCCCTTTTCATTATTGTACCTAGGTTGGGAAATCCACTTGTCTCTCGTTTGATCATCCACAAGTCTGTATATTGGTCCTCCTTGAGTCAATGTTGCCAATAAAATTGTCATGTCATTCATATGTTCAAGAGAAGTTCAAACGAAATGAGCCTTCTATCGAGTTGTCCATCTGCAATCCTCAAACTCTTACCATGTTGGCCTTCCCTAAGTCAGTTATGAATCACTTTACACTTTGATCTACTTCAAATCTGTTATATGTTTCATGTCATTGATGGGGGATACATTAAGGCCCTCCTATGATGATTCTTTTCTTGTCAACTTCAACTCATTATCTAGGAATCTGACTTAGAAATCATTTAGTACCTTGGAGCTTGCATGCCTCAATGGAAGGTTTCCTCATTTTCGACAGTGGGCTCACATCATTGGCCCTTGATTGGAAAATTCCATTGAGTGTTCGACTTCATCTCATTAATTCACATTCATTGGATTGTACTAGAGTACCTTAGGGGTCATTGACATAAATGGTTATTTCCCTCGCGCTTGTTAACAGTATCCACTAATGACTGGTAATCAAGTGGGTTCTACCATGTTCGACTTCAACATATGTAATCACATGGATAGATTCATACTTTAGGACAATGGAAATGAAGAACCTGGATACGGTCACATGGATCCAGGTTGCGATGGAGTGTTCATGAGTCTGTATTGGCACATAGATCCACCATGTATTTCTCATGGCTATGTCCAAATTTGAGTCTTTATAGCATAGATCCACAGTGTATTTCTCATGGCTATGTTGAATCATAATGAAATGGATCCACAGTGTATGATTGGTGGCCATGATTCATTTGACACTTATTCTTAGGGTCACTTGTATTCTGATTATGGGATTGCCTACCTCAGTAAATGATATGTTATTATGTTGATGCTTGTTTGTTGATAGGTTTCCGACTAATGTGCTCGTTGTTCTAGACACACATTCTACAAAGTATTTCAGCTATCATGCGTTTCCAACTTCATACTTTGGCAGGCATTCTATTACACATTATTTTCATCACCCCCATGACCTCTGATGATATGTGTATCTCCTATTTCCCTGTTCCTTGAAGGCTATTGAAGAAATAAGACTTTCCCTAAGAAATGGAGTCATCTTTTCCTTATTGAAAAACCCTATCAAGGAACATCGTCGCACCTTGCCAGTTTTAAGGGTACGACAATCCCAAATCTTCGCATACTGCACCACAGTAGCTTGTGACGTCGTCATAGGTTACTCATGTTGAGGGTGTGATGATGCTCAAAAGGAAAAACAAGAATTTCTCGAAGGTTCTAGAATGGAATCTTCGAAACAATGAGGTAGCCTTCGATCGGTTTGGATCTCACTTGCTTCTCTGATTTAGTGGGATCATTTTAATCCCTTCATCCATCCCTCTTCACTCTATATAAGGAGGGATCTCTCATGGGAAGATTTAGGTTGGCTTATGTATGAAGAATTATGTTTAATATTGTGCGTGTGATAGATTTGCTTTAGATTTCCATGTCAGGTTGTGTATAATCTTCATCAAAAGCATTGGAGCAAAGGTGTGTGTGTTGAGGAAAAGGGCCATCAGAAGGGACCTTGCAACATCAAGGCATAGGTTCTATTCTCCACTTTCATCAATATAATATAGTAATACATTTCTTTCCTATAAAAGTGTCTCCATTTTTATTGCATAACTCCTTGATATTATGCATAGGTTTCATTGGAATATATATATCGTTTCTCTCTCTTTGTTGGCTTGTGTTTCTCAAGAGTTTCAAGATCCCGCAGAACTTGAGATGGAGCAAAGACAACACTAGCAAGGATCAAACAATGTTTAAATGATATGTCATTTATCCCTCATTGAGCTAGTATACATTACAATGGAATTCTAAGGAGAAGTTTGTATTCTATCATGTTTTGTTATAATTTCTTGTTGAATTTGGGAAGATTAGTTTGTGTCACCACTTAACGATTTTTCCAGTAATGGTATCTTGTTAGGAGTTATTCTAAGTCATTCACCCCATGAAAACTGGGAGGTTCTCTTATCTATGTACCTTCCCATCTCACTGTGTGGTCTATTCTTGTGCACCTTCTTGTGAATACTTCATGTAATATTTGTTGCCAATTTTCCAACCCTGTATCTGAATTAGAAGCACATGATGTGATGATCCTCCAGCTGAGTACCCCATCTGTAGTTGGGTTGACATAATCTTCTTCGCGTGTGGTGGTTCTGTATAACTAGTTGATTTCCTCCAGATCTAAGCAAGTGGGCTCTACAAACCTTTCTCCTTCTGATGGATCTAGTGGCGCAATGACTCTATAATCTCCTGATTCAAATGTCATATTCCTTGTCTTCAAGTTGATTATGGTCTGGTTATCAAATTCCCAATCCAGCCTAAGCAATGTTGGATAAGGTGTTGTGCCATCCACTATTTATATCACTTCAAAGTCTACCTTAGTGCACACTCCATCCAGATCTACTGTCACACCTTTTAGCCTTCCAATTGGCAAAACTCTGTGTTGGTTTGATAGCTTCAGTTGAACAGGTGAGAAGCCTAAGGTGAAATCTCCCATACATTTCCATGTCTTCTTGGGTAACACGTTTACCGCAGAGCCTAAATCCAATATGATGTCCCCCATATTGAAATCTCAAATGTTGGCATTTAGTCTGAATTCTTTGCATGTCCTCCTTCTCGTATGGAGGTGATTGACTATTTTTTGTTCTAAATTCCTCTCTTCCTTTGTGTTACATATTTATAACATATTTTTCAAAGATTTAACAGATAATGGATCATTCAATAGTTTAACACATGATTGTAGAAAGGTCTTTATGGTACTTACTTTCTCTTTAGGTTGAGTTTTATTGGTGTGGTCCATTAACAAGGGCATCTCGTACATTGGTACGTTATGAGTATGTTTCACAGATGATGTAGACGCAACATATTGTTTGAGGAACTCATGTCTAGCCTCCTTGACTGTTTCTTTTTCTTTCCCCGCATCAAACTATTTATGTGGTTCAATATTCTTCTTCACCCATTGGTGTTGTGTTGGATCCTGTTGTACTATGCCATCTCCTGTCTTAGCTCCTCCTCACATAACTATGTTGATATTTCTTCCATCATCCCTGGATTCTACAAATATCCACTGGACATTCTCATTGTTTTTATTCTCTTTTCTTCAATTTTCCCCAAAAGTGTTGGGCATTCCTCTATATCATGGTATGTCATGCGAAAGTACATACATGTCACAGGTGGAAGTGGACATTCCCTTGCATAGTGTCCTGGACGTTAGAATTTATGGAATACTACTAGACCTCTTTCTCTTCCAAATCCTCCTCTACCATGTCCTCCACCTCTATATCCACCTTGATCTCCTTGCAGTGCATTGAACTAAGGCACCTGATTATACTGTGCGGGTTATCCTCAGGCTGCACGTTATTGTATTGTGGTTACGCAATGTTATATTGTTGCTACGCAATGTTGTATGGAGGTGGTACCTGGTTCAAATGAGGTGCATATTTCCCTGTCATCATTTCTTCCTACACCCTATAGGTGTCTGATGTTCTTTCCCGCATCAAGTCCATTGTCCTGCAATATTTATCATTGTGACTCACTGATTTGCAAAAGTTGCAATATGAAATCTTGTGTACTATTTGATACTTATGGATCATTGGACAATAATATGGGTCATTTCCATGTGTTTTACATGTCTCACACCATGGTCCTCTTGTTGGAAAAGGGTTTCGTAGCCCTGTTTCCATATACTGCGCGAAAGTTGGGCACTCATTCTTGTGGTGTTATTCCGTCCTGCATGTGGTACACCAAAATTTTTTTATTTTCTCTTTGCCCCTATTCTGGTTTAATTGAAATGTGAGGTTCTACAAATCCTCCTTCATCTATTCTATTGTTGGATCTGTATTTTGATACTGGTTCTCTTCGATTTTTAGGGCTTCCAGTAAAGCCTCTTCCTTCGTTTGAAACTTCTACTGCCTCAAAGGGTATTTTAGGTGTGGTGGCAGTGAATTCACAAAGAGATGTCTATGTTGCATATTAGTCATGAAATACTTCAATTTACCCTTCAATCGTTTGAACCTTTGATCAATCTCTCAAATAGACTCACTCGGTTTCTGCCTGATTTCAATCATCTCATTCATGTACTAATCTTCTAAGATAGGCTTCTGAAATTCATTTATCAGTAGCTTCTTGACATCTACAATCGTCCTTGTTGTTTCTGGTGGACTGTTTATAGCTAAGATCATGTACCAATCCAATGTGTGGTCTCTTAGCATGATATCTAACTGCGCAAGTTTTGTATGCTCATCTATGATCTTATTTTCTTCCAAAATATTCTCACGGATAATAAGGTTCTTTTCAAGATCCTCTGATGCCTCTCCCTTGAATTCGGGTAACCGAATGGTGGGATCATGTCCCGCCATTTTGAATAGTGATGAACTACGACGTCTGCACAATATAGATACTTGACTACTACTTCTTGACCCGGCTCCTCCAGTCGCTTCTCCTTGATTGGGTGCATTTCCTACTGTCTTTATTCCACTAAAATTCGGTTGTATAAATAGTGGTATTCTTTCTGGTGTATTAGTCACACATGGGGTTATGGGTTCCACACTAACACTAACATGGATAGAATTTTTTCCTTTGTTCCTGCCCTTGGACCTCTTATCTTCCTTTCATATGTTGTGCATATTATTTCCTCAATCTACTCCATACCCTAGAGATCCTATACCTATTATTCATCACTTTCCAATCCCTCTATATCTATTATGGGTCTCTTCTTATTATTCATATTATATTGGTAGGGTACTCCACTGTGCATTTTTCTAGTTTTTTCCATGCTCTTCTTGATTTGATATTCCTCCATCATGATTGGGTCCAAGGTCTCCTCCTTTCCCTTATTCGTCTCTTCCTCCATTTCTCTAGCTCTTCTCAGTGCTTCCCCCCCTCCCCATGCATGCATGGAAGTTTAGTTGTCTTTTTCCATAGTCATCACACCTTTGTTATACAGTAAGATCTTGATGGAAGTATACATCGATCTAATATACATACCTCTGGGTCCCTTTAGGAACTATTTCTTTTTTATGTTGTAAGACTTCACGGTATCTACTGCAAATTCTGTGATAAACCCTGCACCAATACTATCTAGCCAGAAATCTATTGCGCGCGTGAATTTGTTGTTAACTTGTTGTAACTGTGCGATATCCATAGGATTCCATTCGAAATGTGTAATTCAATTCGTAGGGTGGTTTTATTTCAACCTCAATATCCACTGCTGTAACACATGTGGGAAATCGCAAAAAAATACGTCATGCAAGTCGTTAAACATGTACTTGTCCAGATATTTGCGCGGTGTTAATTTAGGGTTTTTTTTATTCTTCTGCACAAACTCAAGATCCTTTGTTTTCAACCAACTTTCAATCTCCACGTTCATTGGATTCCATGGTCTAAACATTCCTTTTGATACCTTCATTCTCTTCGCGATTCTTTCGGGGATCCCCCTCACTCAATCTCCTGCAGTTTCAGCCGGCAACAAAACCATTTGTTGGCTACTACTGTCTTCCTTCTCTTGGGTTGACCCGGGTTCATATCTAAGCAAGATTCCAGCAAAACCCTTTAAAACTATCGTCCCTCCTGGTAAACCAGAAGTCAACATAGCACAAAAGTGTACTGTGCAGTCTCACCCGAGATAGTTCTATGGGTGAATGCAATGCTCAGATGCTTGCAGTCTAGGAAAGAGTGGCGATATGGGATTGCAATTCATCTTCTTTAACCTTGATCTAGTGGTTCTTTCTTTTATTCTTAAGATCCATTCCTCTATTAAGGTTATGCATGAATTCTAACAGATCTAACATATAACACATTTCATAGAGTTATTCATTCATCAAACAACTATTTACAAAAATTAGTTATGCAATCATCACACCACATAACACATGTTTCACCGTGGTTCACCCCCTCTTAGGCTACGCCCACAAATATATGGCTTCTTAGGCTCATTTATTATGGTTTTGCAATAGATGGCACGACATGCACTACAACTATGTTCATATAATCACAAAATTGACTCCACAACCTTTGCGAGGCTAACTAGATCGCACCAGGCTCCTCATCCTGTGATCTAACCCTCAAGGTCTAGTTATTTTTCTTCCCTATAACTCAAAAACTTACAAAACCAGTATACAAGCTTACAATAGTTTCCTTGACTACATAGACCAAAACGTAGCAACCAAAAGAACATGACAACAAATCCCTCAACCTAGACCTCCTAGGTACTTATTTATACTATTTTTCTAGCTCGTCAACCATTACAATCTCCTACAAAAACCCTAACCCTAATGTAGTTAGGTTTTTCTGCATGCACGCCTTGCATGCTTTCCTTGTATGTGTTTCTTTTCCTTCCCGCTGTATTTTTCCAATTCTGGGTTTTGTCCTCCAAAAATAGTATTTCCTCAAAATAGGACTACGCCCAACACCCACTTCCCTTTTGAGGCTTCAACAGTAGGCCGAACAAAAAGTCTCAGGGCTCTGCAGCTAATTTCCCAGGGCACCAACAAGCAAGTCTCGTTAGTTCTCTCAATAGAGGGTTTGATCACGGGGCTGAAAACCTACCTCTTCAGATGCACATGGGTCTAAAAACCCTCTTCTTCAGCTCCCATATCTTAGACTACTCCTTCCCAATAGCTCTCCAAAACTTCCTTCCCAATTATGTGTACGAAAATGGTGATGGTCGTAAGGTACGGATGGAAAGAGCCTAAGGTTTGAATGATCAAAGAATTATGATGAGATAATAATTATGAAAATATCTTCCAAACTCATTAAGCCCCATGTATAAGTATGAATTCAAACAACATGACAAGTGGCAGAAGATTACCACTTTCTCTCTCTTGAAAATCCGTCCTTCCCTAAGGACTTAAGATAAAACCATAAGCATATCAAAACTTAGGCTTGGACTCTTTAAGGAATATTTGATTATATTCCTTGGCTTATCCCCCTATCTTAAGCCATCTCTTAAGTCCCTTAGCCCCCCTTTCCTCTATTGAAGTTATATCCCCTCATACTCTTCTTGTTTGGTTGGTTTGTAGTAGTGATATAGTTTATTGATAATATGAGTGATACATATTACAATGATAGGCTAGCTATCCTTTTAGCATTCTATCTCTCTAGCCTTGTAACCACACATGCACTTTGGCCTCAACACATATTTAAAATGATACACAAGCCCAAAATATCATGTCTCACTAGCCTATATGTACATTTACAACTTGGGGTTCAGCTTAGGGGTATTACATTACTACTATCTTCATATTAGCATATTATCATATTTATTATTGCATATTTACCTGCAACAATACAACAACACATTTATGATAGAAAACTAGAAATTCAATATGTAACTCATGTTCTCTTGGAACTCATTTTTTGCTATCATTATTATCTTTGTCTCTATTTCTTCACCACCATCTCATCATCAAATCTAACTTAAACTACCACATTTTCTTATCAAATTCTCAATTACCGTCTTGAACCGTGTCTCTTCAAATATAGTGCAACTACATCCCATTGTATCCTACATAGGTGCCTATGGTGTAGCGAGCCTCTCTTACAGGAAACTACACAACACAAAGTCTTATCTATTCCTAGTGTTACACCTCTTGTCAACTCAATAAACTGGTCAACTTACCTCTATCTTCAACATCATAACTTTTCAAAAACATACCTTCAACAATGTTCCTCTTCATGCATAATCTTTACACTTTATGCGCAAATCATTCACTTGTAGATTTCATCATATTCACTAACATATTTAATATCCACTAATTTCTATTAGCAACTTTGGTTTTGCTTAGTAGCTTCTTCAATCCTCCTAATCTTCACAGGAATATTCTTTGTCATGTTGTGTTCTTCTCTTCTTATTCCATTTTCATTTCTTCATTTGTTCCAATGTTTTAGCTAGCTCTAATACCACTTTGTGTAGCACTCAGAGGCCTAAGATAAAAATCACATAATAGAAGCAAAATACCATATACTCAATAGAGAATGAAATTGAATACACATCCCACAAAGAATCAATATCAATACATAAAAAAACTTCCAACAACTAATTCAATCAAGTTTTTATTAGAATCCAATGGAAAATTCTCTCAGACCTCTTTACAAAACAATAGAGATCCAAATGCCCCTACTACATCAATCTCCCTTTAAGCTATTGAGCCATGATTGTTCAGTTCCCAAGTATTTTCATTTACTTGGGTAGCCCGAGGATTTATTTGAATAACACATGGCTAATGTTTGTTTCTTAACCTTCTATATACCACCCAAAATTCATGGTTTGAATCTTCAAAGTCAACTACAAAATATGCACCTTAGATTAGAGTTTTTCCATTGCTCTCTATGTTTGTCTTGTTTACAATCCTTAAAATCAATATTTTTCGATGAAATTTAGAGAGAATATAGAAGAAGATTTATTCTACATAATTTAAAATTTTTCAGACTCTAATTTGAAGTATTGGCTATACACAAGTCAAAATACTAGACCCCTATTTCTATGAAAATATGGAAAATTTTGTGTGTTGTCTTTGAATTGGGACTGATACTTAAACTCAATAAATTTTAATGAAATTTTTTGTACAATTATAAAAAAACATACACAAATTTCAATCCAAGTATGAGAGTGTCTTGATCAAAATACTAGGCCTTTGTTATAGTACAAATATAATCTTGAAATTTCTGCACACTAATTTTGGACTTGGGAACGAAGTCTAAACTTAATAGCTTGTTCTTAAATTTGATGTGAAAGTAGCATAATGTCTCCTAAGCTATAATATATCCAATATTTATCTCTTGATTTCAATGTATGAGAGAGCGTCAATGAAAACACCAAACTATTGTTATATGGGCTTAAAATTTGATAACTTGAAACAAACAAAAAAGAAAAAAAAACTCAAAATTTATTTTTATGGTGATGCAAGAATGCCAAAACCCTTCCCGTTTTACTTATTAATTATAAACACCCTAGTAATTAAGTAATCTCCAAAGTATAATTAGACTCCTATTGAACTAATTAATCATAAACACACTAGTTATTTATTTCACACAGAGTAGCTATAATATAATATAATATAAAAATAAAATGAATTTTAATTACTCCAATATAAAAATATATATCAAATAATAACAAAATAATGTAAAATATATTTTGAATTTCTTTAAGATAAGTTATATGCAATATGAAACCCATTATGTATGAGATGCAAAAAGTAGTATAAAACTAATAAATTATAACCCCAAAAATTAAGACTCATAACTAAAAAAATAAAAAATACCATAATGATAATGATGATTATTATTCATAAAGAGCAACTTACCCATTATGTATGAGATGAAAAAGTATAGTATAAAACTAATAAATTATAACAAAAAAAAAATAATACCCATAACTAAGAAATGAAAAAATACCATAATGATAATGATGATTATTATTTATAAAGAGCAACTTTTTGATGTATTGGATCTTAAGAAAATTTATAAAGAAATATTTTATTTTTTTTACATTTTATTTTATGGTAGAAAATAGTGAAAATAAACTTTCCTAGGTTTCATTATTATGAATATTGGTTGTATTACAAAAATTTGAAATTGATATTGTATGTGTACATAGACAAGGTATTTCAAGATAATGTTTTTCATCTTCCATTTTCTTAGTATCACAAAGATTACATATTATTCATTCACATTGTGTTTCAGGTTTTGTTCAATTCCCACATTCATTGTGAAGGTAAGAGAGTTCTTTCTTCTTTTAGTGATGTTAATATTTTCTTTAAGTTAGCTCTAGTAGAAATATACATTTGATTTTGTAATTTGGAATTAATGTTTCATTATAGAACTAAGAGATATCATATATTTCCTATGGAATTATCATATTGAGAACCAAATGAAGATATGGAAGTGGATCTCTCTTCTCTGTGTCTAGGGTTTACCCTAGTCGCTGATGTCAATCAATCCCGAAGTTGTTCACTGGAGAAAAGAATCATGACTATCAATCAATCCCAAAACTTTTCACCAGATCATGGACATATCATTGAACCCCTTCACACTTCCTCCTAAAGAAAGACGTCATTATCATTTCATACATGGGTTTAGGTTCAGGAGAGAGAAGAGTGAATCTTCCCAAGGAATTATGGGAGACACCAACATCTTGGAGATGGAGGCATTTATCGCTTTGGCCTGGTACTTAACCCAAACAAAAGAAACCAACCCTGACATCGTAGATTTGTAAAACAGTTGGAATCCATCCATTAGCTAAATCCGAGGTCTTTTGAGCCAAGAAGGAAGGCCCTCATTATGTCTGAACGTGCTTTGATTGGAAAAATTATAGGCCTCTAGCCTAGTCTAAAAGATGTGGAAACCTAGGTAGCAAATAAAAGCCACCCCAAGATTAAAGGAAGGCAATATCATTTTCTTCTATCCAAGTCTATTATGTTTTTCTTTTTCTTAATAAAGAAGAGAGGGATTTGATTTTCTATTCATCTTCTGCACTAGTCCATATTTGTGGGATTAAGGGGTATGTATCTATCCATTTGGTCCCTTGAATTCAATCCTAAAGAGGAAATTATTGTTGAAATTACTAAGACAACTGAGAGGGGGGGGGTGAATCAGTTGTTATTGTGCTTAAAATATTTTAAATCTATTAAATCATTCTTAATATTTCTTCAAATGATCATCAATATTATACAACATATGGACAACATAAATAATGAGCATCAGTCACACAGAAGATATACATAGAGACAGATTTTCACAAGGAAACCCATAAAGGGAGAAAACCTCTTCTTCTTCGAAATGATAGGCAGTCTTTTAAGTTCTGTACATCATCTATGTTTGAGCACCAACTCAAAGTGAGGCTACTACCTCTGTTTTACAAGCTCCAACTTGTTGAGAGCACCAACTCTCTAGTTTCTCTAGCACCGACTAGAAGGAAGCACCAACTTCCTGAGTGTTCTAGCACCGACTGGATGGAAGCACCTACTTCCACTTATACAGGCACCAACTTGCATATAGAAAACTCTGTGTTTTCCCAAGCACCACCCTGCCACCCTGTTTTCTAGCCACAACTAGATGGAAGCTACAACTTCCAATATTCAAGCACCAACTCGAATATCAGAGGACCACAATCCTCCCTAGCACCACATTTCCTCCCTGATTATGAATAAATGATAGAATAACCAACAACATAGATAAATAGATTCTTACCACTTCTTCTCTGTTCTGTAAATCTGGTCTGCTTCTAACTATTCTGCAATTATTCTCTTCCTCTGTCTGTTCTGCAATTCTTCACTTCCTCTGTCTTTTCTGTAATTCTACTCTGCTTCAAGTTGTTCTGCAATTCTGCTCTTGCTTCTGTCTATTCCGCATTTGTTACTCATCTCTGAGTTTTATCTCACACTACGCATACTGTAATTTTTTGTTTCTTATAGTTCAACTCATTTTTCATTCAGAATGACCAGCCATCCATAGTCATTACATCTCCATTTTATCCTATACCACCTATTCAGTTACACCTTGAATCTCCAAGAAAACGCACCAGCAACTCAGTCACCAACTGTCCAAGAATCATGATTCAGTTCTGCTAACTGAATCATAACTGATCGATTACCTGTGAGGTGAAACAGTAACCCTTCGATCAAGTTTCCAATTAACCAGTACCGTTGGATTAAATATGCAGGATTTTGGGTTTATCTCATATGCCCACTAGCTATGACCGAGCGCTAAACAAAATTTGAATTTCGTGAATTCACATCTCAACATTCCTGTGATGAATGATCTCGACACTCCAAGTCACGATCGATGAAACTCCGAGATGGAGCTTAGCACCGCTAGCTTCTTCCCCTCACGTGACCACTAGTGGTGACCACAGGCTATGTCAAAAAGGTGCTTCGTATTTCACGAACTTATGAACTTTATCAAGCCTGATCAACGGTTGAGATCTCCAATGGTCCGACGATCCAGATCTCATCGTGATTCCTGTGATGAAGGTTCTCGATACTCCAAGTCGCGATCGCTGAGAGTCCGAGATGGAACTTAACACTGCTAGCTTCTTCCTCCATCTTTCTTATATGTAACCACTGGTTGTGACCACAGCCTTATTCGAAAATGCATTTCGCACTTTCGTGTCTCGGGTATTCTGTGATGAGTCCTCTCAACTCTCCATGTTATGAACTCCGAAATAGAGCTTGGCTTCTCTAGCTCTGCTCTCCAGCTCTCGACAATGTGACCACGAGATATGACCACTCGCCAATCAAACGAGCACTTCGCTCCTTTGACTTTCCAGTCAGTGAAATGATGATCCCTCACCACATGTCCCTCTTGGATCAATGGTCAATATCTTATCGCGATTTTGCAACTTCACAGGCCTTCGTCATGCATGATCAACGATCCACGATCTCGATGATTTGATGGTCCAAATATTTTCGTGATCTAGCATATTGCGAGTTCCCACACCATGCTCCGTTGACTCCTCCAATGTGCAAGTCAGCGAAATTCCAATCGCTTGCCACATGTCCTATGACTCCAATGGTCAGGATTGTTATCGCAATTTCGCATATTGCGAGTTTGAACCTCTTTCCTTTGGATTTCCCGATCTGCGAAACTCCGAAATGAAACCTTTGTCATGCTTTGACTATTTTCCTCATTCTGAGCTTATACTACTGATCTTTCCACCTTTGTTGTGCTTTGACTATTTTCCTCCTTCTGAGCTTACACTGCTGATCTTGCCATTATCGCTACGCTACTGATCGTGCTGATCTTCACCATCAATGACAAACACGCATACTCTGCCTCTGTCTGAAAAACATGCCAACAATTATATCGTCCCCAATGTATTGGGTTTGATTTCCCCACCTCCCTCTAATTTACTAGGGAAATTCTCTATTAGAGATATTGGAAACAAAATTGGTTGATTCATTGACTTAATAGAACCAAAAGGAAATATGTTTCCCTATGTCAAAATATGCATGGTGGTGGATTTGGAGAAGGGACTCCTAGATGTTTTTTAAATCAATATATATGGGTGGAGCCATCACCACATGCAAGATTATGATTATATTCCATTCAAGTCTAATGCATGCTGTGTTTATGGAAATTTTACCAAAAACTTTCCAAGAAATCAAGAGGAACTATTAGCACTAGAGTTGTTCTTAGAATTATTTAAGAACAAGCCTAATACCCATCAGGATTTGAAAAATTAAATCAAATTAAAAAGGTGGATCAACAAGAAAGAACAAAAACGAGGGCAATAGTCTGGTTGTAGATCAATGATCTACCATTGGGCATGGAGTCAACACCACCATGTAGATTGAAGGCAATCAACCTAAATAACAGTTTAAGAGCTTATATGATGATGATTAGAAGAAAGGAAGGTGAAGAAAAGAAGAAATCCTACTAAACAGACATCCTCTCTGCATAATATATTGAAAAATACTTGAACAAAAAAAATTATTAGCAGAACATCTACAATAGATCCTTTGTTTCTTAGGGATCCATTAATCAAAGGCATCCTTTGATCCTCAAAACCCTCAATATATTCAATCAAGAATATAAAAAAAAAATGGAAAACAAATATTCCAAGATGATAAACAATTATCATGAATCTTTAATGGTATAAATGATAATTACAACAGGACCTCGGGCTTACAAATGAGCAACTAAACTGTTCCTCCAACTCTCTCCTCTCTTGGATCATGAATCCAACCCCTTCCTTATCAAAATCCACTTCATATATAGTGAATTATCTCTCTCTACTCTAAGGAGGTCGAAACTAAGGAGCTACATAGGATCATATTCCATTTAGGAGTCTTTTACAAAAGATTCCAACAAAAACATAACCAATTCCTATTTTTGGGATCTTGTCTATTTTGATAAATGCCTTTTGAAACAAGACATGCTTCTTGATTTGGAGATGGAAAACATGTCCCTCATGTCCAACTAAATCCTAGGAAACCATTTGAACCTTCCCTGATAGTTGGAAGCCTTCCCATACCTCGAATTTGTCAGACTGTTAGAGTTCGTAGCGCCTTTGACAACATGCACTGTGAACTTTCCTGTAGGTGATGATTTTGACTTTTCTCCCAAACTATGAACTGGGTCATTATGATTTTTTATCAGCAATTCAATGGTAATATGGTGCTTCTCCACACCAAATTTCAGAAAAAAATGTATTGGAATTAAAAAGTTACTATCAAAACATGACTCTATTGCGTGTTAAATGCTACAAATTGTCCTAAATTACCAGTTCACATCACCAGTGAGTCTAGGTGCTGCAAACTTTCCTGTAGCAGCCTGTTTTCTTGAAAAATATTCCAACCTTTCAAAACTTGTGCCTGAAGTAGGATAGACAAGATGTTTCAAGCTTATTTCAACCTAAAGCAACCTTGAAGAAACATAAAAAGGTGCTAAGTTTAACTCAAAATCCAAAACCATCACTTAATGTTGTAACTGTGTGCAAAACAATAAACCTTGAAAAAAATGATGTTGATGTGGAGGATCATTTTGTATTCATATTCTGTTTTTGGTACTCCTTCTAGTAGCCATCTTAGCCAACATATCTAAATTCCTTTTTTCCACTTCAAGATGCCCTCTTTGCATTTTCTGACAAAAATAAGGCAACCCACCCTCTGGAAGACTTCCTTGAAAAATGGTTCAGAGTTGATGAGTTGCATGTCACATGGTTCAGTTCTCACAATATCTCCCCCCTTGTGGATTTTCTTTTTTTTTTTACTGTCCATACTCACTGCTTGAAGGATATCTTTTGTAAATTCCTTTGACAGTTGGTATTTGAAAACGAGGTAAATAGGAAAATTTGGGTTTGATAACAGAGCTCATTTTATATGGAGTTCAACTTTCCTAAACACTTATACATATCAGCGGTATGAGAAGGATCAAACTTAAAAGGGAAATATAATAGGGGCAACCACTGATATTTTTGTAAAAATGCAGACAGGTAAAACAATTATGTGAAAACATGGTTTTAGCAACACATTATTAGTTTGCAGCGCCAACAAGGTATGCAAATGAGCTTGGTTATGTAAAGTATTAACCATAGTATTTATGTTTGATAGGAATCTCATGCTACTGATTAAGACTCGGTCTCATATTGATTACAAAAGATGAGGGTTTTGACAATCTGGAAACAGAGGATTCACAATGCCTAGTTCACAACACACAGTGGTGATGTAGAGTCAAAGCAGTTAGTTCACAACACTGAGGTATTTAGGGGGACATGTGGCTCATTTGCAAAGGAAAATATAAAGTGATTTCAAGATAACAGTCTATATTAGGGCGCCATAGAAATGGATTTGAAAGTTGGCAACGAATGAGTTTGAACAGTTTGTAGTGCCAATGAATAAAGCAGCATAAACCCCTCTTTCAACCTTTGAACAACATGAAGGTCATCAAGGAGTACCTGATACATCTGGATTTGATGTTGATTCTTGTGAAAATGAGTTGATGTATTAGTAAGTCATCCAAACTCGATGATCTTCTTCAACCAGTCTACAGTGCCAAGTTCAAAATAAAAAAGCACACTTCAAGGAAATTGTTAGAAATCTTGTGACAAAATCCTTGAAGATCTAATTAAATGAAGGCATTGAAAACCATAAAATTCCCCTTGACACATTTCGTAGTTACAATGATGAAAAATGAGTGCATGAGGTACTCATAAGTATGTTGTGAACTTTCCTGGTGAGTTGGAAACAAATACACCTGACTTTTGACTTGACATCTAAATGGTTGGAAAGTGACAAAAAGAAAACTTGTGTACAACTGGGAGGAAGTGCATGTCATATGATAATGATTAATTTAAGACTAGGATTGAGACCCATTTGACCCTTATTTCCTTCATGATGATAATTGATAGCATGACACCAAGACTCTTACATGGACTAAGGTCATAATTTTTTACTCCTGAACATTTCATGTGCTAACATTGACTCCACAGGGGATGGCATGCTCCTTGTGAGCTGCCAAGAACATGCAGACATGTGCCTAATACTGAGACCATCCCTGTAACTTTATCCTAACTAAAAAATGAAAACAAATATTGAATCCACCAGTGTCTCCATTGGGATATAGAGTCTTATTGTTGTTATTCTTCTAGAAACAACACCAAACTAAAAAACAATTACTCGAAAATAAGAGCTTATTTATATACATTTCCTACTTCTTGCCAATTTTGTTTCCTTCTCAAGTAATATAGTAAAGCCAATACAACCATTCAAGTAACTGGATCGCAATATGAAATCTACTTCCATCTTTAAGGATATATATGGTTGAGGAGACTAGAGAATAGAAAAATAAATGAACTAAATTCCCATTCTTACAACTATGGAAATCTGCCTTTATGAAGTCACTAATATAAGTATCATGACCCCAATACAAATCCATATATCTTTCCATGGGATCATCAAAATCATACGAGAGTACCTCTTTTTTCTTTTCAAAAGAAATGGGTTGATTGTGTGTGTGAACTACTTTTTTGACAATGTTGTGTTCTCCATTTGGGAAGCCTGCAAGGGAGAAAATATCTACACTGCTTTCACTATGAATCACATTTTGTTTAATTTCTTCTGTAGGTCCAGGTTCAAGAATGGAAAATGAAGACTTACTAATTTATGCAATTTGTTGGTCATCATTTGGTGATAATGACAGGATCAATTGCTTATGTAGCTCTTTCTTTTCACCTCCATTGTATTCCCAAGAATCATATTCATAAACATCATATATAGGGACAATGTTGAGAGGTTCCAAAGATGTCATGAAGAAATTTTTCTTATCATCACACTAGAATATTCATAAAAAATAGGTTGATTGTAAAAAAAATTGAATCTTGGTATTTATAATTTTTTGTTTCAAGATGTTCTCGAGATGTTGGATGCATATCAACAACTAGATCTTTATCATAATTTAGGGAAGCCTCTATGTCATAGTCAAAACTACTAGATACATTCGAATCAAGGACAAATGTGTCTGCAGTGTTGCTATCACCAACATCCTTATAACCAGAAGTAATATTAATTGAATGTTGGATGTAGGGTTCAAATTCTTTAAAACAATTTTCAAAAGAATATCAGTTGGATACAATTTTTTGTAATGATGATGAAAAACAGTGTGAAACTCCTTCAAATAATGAATTCTATCATTGGGGATGGATTGACACCATTCACAAGCATGTTCCTCTAAATAAAATATTAACATCTTGATTAAGACATCCTCGTGAACAAAATCAAGTTCAAACATGCATCTATGAAAACTTAATAAGTTCTCATCGAGATGATCATACTTACTTCCTATGAATTTGGGAAGATAGTCATCCCATTCAGATATAGTAGGCATTGGATATGGAAAACCAATTGTGTTTGAGAAATCACAAAATCCATACCTCTGAGCAAGGATATCATCCATTGTCATTTATGTCCTGTATTAGTGAAGTCACCAATAGGTTATTTCTTCATGGAGTGGAGTCATCGGGTGAATGATGTAGTCTCTATTATGTTACCAACCCGTGTTCACCATCAAAGACTGGATCTGTTCTATGTCATTCTCCTAGGGAAGATTACTTCATTTCCATCCCCGACAACGACACCAAAAATGTTAGCAGTAGAATTTGTTTTTAGACTTCTTTAATAACAAGCCTAATACCCATCAAGATTTGAAAAATTAAATCAATTTAAAAGGGTGGATCAACAAGAAATAACAAGAAATAGGGAAACAGTCTGACTATATATTAGTGATCTACCATTGGGAATGGAGTCAACACCACTCTGCAGATTGAAGGAAATCAAGCTAAATATTAGTTTAAGATCTTATATGATGATGATTAGAAGAAATGAAGGTGAAAAAAATAATAAATCATACTAAATAGAGATCCTCTCTGCATAATAGATTGAAAAATGCTTGAACAAAAACAATTATTAACAAGCCATCTACAACAGATCCTTTGGTGCTTAGGGATCCATTAATCAAAGGAAACCTTTGATCCTCAAAACATGCAATATATTCAATCAAGAAGATAACAAAATAAATGGAAAAAAAGATGACAAGCTAATAAACAAATATCATGAATCTTTAATGGCATAACTGCTAATTACAATAGGCCCTCAGGCTTACAAATGAGAAGTTAAATTTCTCCTCCATCTCTCTCCTCTCTTGGATCATGAATCCAACCCTTTCCTTATCAAAATCCACTTCATATATAGTGGAATATCTCTCTCTACTCTAAGGAGGTCGAAACCAATGAGCTACATAGGATCCTCCTCCATTTAGGAGTCTGTTACAAAATATTCCAACAAAAACATATCAAATTCCTATTTTTAGGGATCTTGTCTATTTTGATAAATGTTTTTTGAAATAGGTCATGCTGCTTGATATGTAGATGGACCACATGTCCCTCATGTCCAACTAACTCCTAGGAAACCATTTTAACCTTTGCTGACAGCTGGAAGCCTTCCCATAGCTCGAATAGAAGACTATTAGAGTTCGCAGTGCCTTTGATAACATGCGCTGCGAACTTTCCTGTAGGTGATAATTTTGACTTTTCTCCCAAACTACAAACTGGGTAGGGCTAAGGTTTTGTCAGCAATTCAATGGTAATATGGTTCTTCTCCCCACCAAATTTCAGAAAAGCCTATACTGGAATTCAAAAGTTAAGATCAAAACATGACTCTGTTATGTGTTAAATGCTACAAATTGTCCCAAATTACCAGTTGGCAGTGCCAATGAGTCCAAGCACTGCGAACTCTCCTTTAGTAGCCTGTTTTCTTGCAATAAGATTTCAAACTTTCAAAACTTGTACCTGAAGTAGGATAGACCTTGCACAAGATGTTGCAAGCTTATTTCAACCTGAAGTAACCTTGAACAAACATAAAAAGATGTTAATTTTAACTCAAAATCCAAAACCATCACTTAATGTTGTAACTGTGTGAAAAACAATAAACCTTGACAAAATGATGTTGATGTGGGATGGGGTTGGCTATCCCCACTTGGCAAAGAAAAGTCATCGATTATGGATTGAATAATAGACTCACACTCTGAAAATGGTCACAAATGTTCATTGGAAAATGAGAAGGGTGAAATGCGTAGCTCAGTATATACCGAGTGAAAATGACAAGGGTTGGGATAACCAACAGAGAGCTCAGGACCCTACTTATGCATCCAATGAGTGTCATTACAAAAAATAATAATCATGAATGAGCAGTGGTAATGAAGACCTTGCAGGGGCAGACCTCATGCCCTCTAACATACTATTATCCTCTTCTCGATTGTGGCACTAGACACTCCAAGATACCACTAGCCTCTTATGGAATTAAATTAGTTTTGTATCAATGAATGACCTTATGAATGTCATGTGATTTGCTTTTTGCTTTCAAGTAGGAACATAACTACAATCCTTTTTATCTAACCAAAGATATTCCTATAATTATTTTATAGCGTTGGAGCAACAAAAGGAACATGTTGACCCAATGCCTTCACAACAACATTTAATAACAAAATTTTTTGAATTTTGTTAGTTCCCAAACTTGTATCCTGAAATATCTATAACACTAATTAGAACAAGTTTAGTGATATGTTAGGAGGTCACCCATTATATCCTCATCAACTCTTTAATTTTTATGATGTCATTTTTCCAACTGAACGAAGGAACCCCTAAGTAATATGGTCTCATCTTCCAATTAAGATCAATACATCTGTCGACCCAGATTGCATTGAGAATAAAAAATAGTCATTCAAATTATGTTAGCATGATTAACCAAGGGAGTTGTATTATCCTTGGGACAATGGAATCTTATGTGATGTTAAGGCCTATATGAATGGATGAAGAAAGAACTAACATAATCGTATATTCATGTTATTGACCAAATCAACTGAACGTTATGCTTTGAACATGGAAAGAGACTTCATAAGAAACTCTTTATACATCCCAATAAACCAATGGATCAAATATATAGAACAAAAACAACAATTATATAACTTATTTTGATAACATAATATGATAGTAACAATCATTGATATTCAATCCTTACAACAATGGTCGTAATGGGTATAAAAGACCCAAAATACCACACCATATTCATATACAAGGATTCGAAGGAGATGAAAAATATCTCACATAAAAATATAACATGCACTAACTCAATAAAAACTTTTGATTACAACTATGACACAACAATATGATCTAGAGAATAAGAGAAGGAAAATGAAGGCACACATTACATCAACATAATCCTATCACCAAAATATCTTATGCATTATGACCTTAGGATTTTCTCTCCAGGAATCCACACAATATTGACCATCGTCATATTTTTCTTAAATAGATAATATATGAATTGATCATATTTGACCATGTCAACCATGTCAAAGGGGATTGATTCAATTACAAATAAAAGCGTCTTTTAATCCTCGATCACAGTAAAATATATCAAGACAATAGCTCATTTTGATATAGTCAATTGTAATCCTTATTCTTAGGCTCTTTTGTTGAAGAAGTGATCCCTCTCTTCCTCAAAAATAGCGCATTAATTTATTTCCAGTTGTACCTCTAACTTCTCTTTTATGGTTCTATCCATGAGCTATAATATTTTTTTATCGTTCTAGCCTTCTTTAAGTGTTGGCCATGTCTTGATTTTCTTTTGTGCTTAATTCTAGATACTAGGTATTCTCCCTTGTGGCTCCATAACCTAGAATATGTCATTTATTCGTGCTCTCCAAATAGCCATTAACCAATTCTCAAGTCTTGTGTGGAAGTGAGAGAAGTTAAAATGTTATGAAGGGTCCTCACTCTGCACCTTGCATGGGAACGTGGAGATGTGGGTGATGTTATGCGGTGGGTGTGATGTGGCATTTAAAGGGTGGAGAATGGTGTGATGTAGATAAAGGAAGGTAGGGAGATGTTTATGTGGTGATGTGGTGTGAAAGGTAATGAAGTACATAGAGGGAATGAACCTCCACACTCCACATTTCAAAAAGAATTGGGTAAGTGTGGAAAATAAATACCAAAGAATCTAGAAAGAGGGGAATCATGAACAATATTTATGAGGGGTACTCCCTTGCATATGAAAACCATTTAATTATTTTGGTATCCCTTCAAATGCTTGAACTTTCCCAAAAAACTCCATGTCAGTTTGAACAATATCTTCATTATGTATTCTTATAAGGGCTCCATAATACTTCATTTTTCTTGTATTAGTCCTCAATTGGATATTGTATTGGATGTGCATTTGTTCGTTTCTACTTATTTGTGTTTGTAAGTACTGATAATAGTCATCATTGATGACAATTGTTTGTAAGTACTTAGTTGTAAATAGTCATCATTGTTTGTAAGTACTTATTTGTAAATAGTCATCATTGTTTGTAAGTATTTTTTTTTGTGTGTAAGTACTCAAACCTATGGGATGACAATAACTCATGAATGTCCTAGGTCCCTAAATCCATTAATTTCCATAATTAATACGAGGATTGATTCAACAATGTATTTTTTATCATACCTCCATAACAACTAGAGAGTATTGAAAACTCTAATATCTACTAAGGAAAACTCGAGGATTCAAACTTTCAAAAGGGAAATAAATGACAAAAGGATATTTATAATCAAAAGGATTGCAAACAAAAATATCAAAATCATATGCATAAATGTTATAAATAGATTATTTATTGATCATAATGATCAATCTTATTCAAGAATACCTACCCTAACCTAAATAGGACACCATTTTCCATGTCAAATCAAATTTCTAATGTAACCAAGCCATGATCATTTCAAGAACCAAGAGCCTTATTTTATGTTGGATGATCATATAGAACAAAAATATTAGAAATATTGAACAAAACTATGGTGGACTTTCAATCATCCTACTCCTTTGAACCATGAATGGAAATCTATACTACTAATTTTCAAATTTCAATGATAAGATTTGATCCTTATGAGATTTTGCACTTATAAGAAATAAATGTTGTCGTATAAGATTCAATATTGTCCTCGTATGTTTTAGTTTGAAAAGAAGATAAGGGGAAAAAAATAGGCTCAACATAACCGTTTGTTACTAAAATATGAGTTGTCTCAACCCCTTAAAATGTTTGAACCCAACAGGAAACCTTCACAACCCTATCATTGCTAGAAAATAAGTTATTTTTCCCATGTACAAAATTAGGTGCTAGAAGTAGGGAACCTAGTTTTAAAACATGGTACTTCCTCTTACATGTGCTCTTGTGATGATGTTACTCATTATCAATGCATTGGAAATGCTCAATATTTCTTCTTAGAACCATAATTTCCTCATACCTCTTCATGCCTTCCCTATAATAGAGAAGTATGTTGCATATTTTATCCTCCATAATGATAGTTTTTGGGTTTATATATGGAAACGATTTTTGATAAGTTGATGCACTCATTTCACCATTATCTATTTTTTTTCTACATCAAACATATCATAATCCAATGTATAAGACAACAAACTTACCTCCTCATTTTTCTTATGGTGTATGGAATTGAGGTTATGATTTGGATTTCTATAACAAAAACATAGTGTTTGACATTCCATAGTGGAGTGTGCCCCAACTTCACTTCCAAATGCTCACTATCAGTGGTATACACTAGATCACAATCAAATACCTAGGACACATTATTCTCTTTGTACCTATATGTTATGAAAGGTCTCTTTGTGATGTAAAAAAGGATAGCACTATAAAAATCTTGAAATACGAAGGTCGAGTCTTTCCCATTATCACATGGTGTACCTAGACCTACTGATCTTATTGCATCTCTTCATTCTTTGGGTCAAATGTATAACTCAATGTAATTATAGGTTTATGACCTTTTCCATAGATTCTATCATCCAAATCCATATGTTAGCACCCTATTCTACAATTTTGGGACTTCTACACAAAGTTGGAGAGTGCACACCTTGGGTTTTATGTGCATAGTGATGAACCATGTAGGTTTCTCATCATGGGAGGTTGTGCCACCTTGTATCCTACTATAAAATGTATATATAGGGGTAGAGAGGGAAGAATTGGGGTTTCTATTATTAGTGTTATTTCTATTGTGGTTGTTGATATTGATGAGAGGTTGTTGATAAGGAGTGAAAAGGAGAATTGTATGTAATGTCTCTCTTGGAATTAAATGGAATGGATTATGTGTTGGTTCCCCCTTTTAAAAAAATAGCAATGTTATTATAAGTGTATTGTTATTTCTATGTATGGTATTTTAGGTATGATGAATAATATGTGATGGTTTAATGAAAGTTTATCATTCATGTTTTTGTTTCTATATCATTTAGATATGTCTCTACAATTTTCACTAGTATCTTGAGTGAGACCTTATCCTTTCTAGGGTATTGAAAATGCTAATACCAATTAACTCTATTGTTGGCCTACTTGGATGAACCTTGGGCCTAGTGTTTAGAGACAACAATTGGTTGCATTATTGAGACATAATGGTTTCTTACAAGAAGAAATGTGGACGTGTCATAGAAGCCATCATGGAAAGATATCTAGGACTGGATGACTAAGAAAGAAGTTGAATTTTCCCAGAAAGGGAATAAAAACTTGCATGCAAATCCTAAATGGTGGAAAGGAAACTACATTTATTTAGATAATCGTGAAATTTTATTTCATGAGCTCCCTTATTTCTTGTAGGAATAGATAAAAATACAAATTGATATTAACACTACATGTTGTTCTAAAGAACCTATTGTTTGGGATCAAAAAAGGTCAAGAATTTGAAAACCCTATATAATAAATGGACTTGTGTTATTGATTTAAGGTTTGATCACATCATAGAAAGATATATTATGGAATTTGTTATTGATTACAACACATATTTTAGCATTGCTAAAAGAGAATTCCAAGCTAGCTCGAGAAGAATATTTCTTAATAAAATATCTCTATGGATAAAAAAAAAATTGTTAAGAAAGAGTTTATGCAAATGCAACCCATTTTTATGGAAATGTAATCCATTAAAATAGGGTTTGAGGAACAAAATGGATGCAATGAGATAATAAAGTGGAACAAAATGTGGATCCAAAGGAGTATAGAAAGGCCACAGTAGAGAGATATGAGCGAAGAAATGTGTTGCAAGAAGTACTTTGGAAGGTTCAAATGGAAAGCTTGAGGAAACAAGGAGAAGACATCTTGAGAAGTAGTGATAGGATGAGAAGGAAATGGAAAGCAATGTTGAGGAATGTTGAGTGATAATCCATGTTTGAGGCGTGTGCATAAGAGGAAGAGGCACAAAAGTGATGCACCTATGGAAGAGATGAGGTAGGAGAGGGTAGTGAATATGTTGGACCTTGGTGCAAAATAATGTCAAAATATGAATCAATTGATGGTGTGGAAGAAACTTTAAATGAATATTATTCTTTGAGTTAGATAGAAGAGGATTTTAAAGAAAGTGAAATTTGTTTATCATTGAAGAATTTATGGATATAATAAGAATAGAAGGAGGCCCTAGATCCTATCAGGAAGTTGTTGTAAAGAATGAGGTAGAATACTCCCCTTTGTAACCACCCCCAATGCATATTTCAATTGAGGAAGAAAAAAGTTTAGTAGAAACAGAGGTGAAAATCATATTAAAACAAAATATAGTAGTGATATATTAGAAAATAAAGGATTAATAGTAGTGAGAAACATTAACTTTTCAATGTTGAGAACTACAATAGATAGTGTGATAATACTCCTTGCGTTCTACAGGACTGTAAGAGATGATGTTGAACAACATTGGTTTACTTGTGATGTTATTTGGACAATCAACAATATAATAGATGATATACTCAAGTACACACATATGGAGACCAATTTTAGAGATAGAACTCTGTAGCGGTATATGAAGTATAAGAATAATGTGGCAGTGGGACAAACTAGAACTCTAGATGAAATGAGGGATTTTATTGAAGAATTTCAAAATTTGAAGTCATAATCAAAATGTATTGTGAAGATTAGGGAGATAAAAAAATGATATTAAGGTTGGTGAGATAGTATGGAATTATGATCGTATATTTAAATCCTTATCAAGGAAAATTTTAGGGGCTTAATTTTTCCCATGGGATAATTTTCTATGCTTTTCCCCCAAACAATATTCACTAATTTCCATTTTTTTTAACATGAATCACCCAAATTATATAGGATAAAATTATTTTACCTTAAAAATTGTTAAAATTTTATCGAAACCATATAAAATCCTTATAAGCTTGAATATTTTTATAAAAATATCACCAAACATTTTATATTTTTCATAAAACAGACTAGTAAGATTCGCCAAGATTTTTACACTTAAAGATAAATTTCCAACCTTAAAATATTCTTTGAGCCTTATTATGAAAGTGAGCCTTTCAAATATAAGATATCCAACATAGAGAGTGTTTTATTGGTGTATTTTTTCCCTAAATATAGATTACTCTCATTCAAGAGAATATCAATACCTAGGAAGAGGTGTTAGACATAGCAATGTGTTTGGAGTTGACAAGAGGATTATTCAAGACTTCATTAGTCCTTGCATATGTATAGAACTAGTTGGCTACCTTGACTAGCCATCTATAGAATAAGTCTAAATAGAAGGCAGTGCATGAACAAATATGGTGTACCCTATATGAAAAAGAGGGACATCGTAGGAATGAATTCCTGGTACATGGAAACTACATTAGGACATGCACACTAAATCCATTTCCCACTAGAGAAGAGATCTATTGGTGTGAGATTCACAAAACATAGGGGAACAAGACATTTTGATGTATGATGCTACAAAAGTACCAAGCAACCAAAAATACCCCATTTATGAATTCTATAAATCTATGGGTCATGATGTTAACAACTAAATATCACTAGAGTTGATGAAGGAATATAAAACCAATGCCTATTACATATAGGGAATAGAGGATAATGTGGGTAGAGGATAACCGGATTTAAAGGAGGCTACAAAGGTTGAGGATGAGGAAGAGGACCTACTTTCTACAACTCTAGAGAGGTAGGACATATTATGCAGTTCTATTCCAAGCTCCATGAACTTTGTATAAATTGTTGTAGAATTGAGAATGAAATGGAACATTGTCCAGAGATAATAGTTAAATGGGAAGAAAAGAAAAGGTGAGTAAATATGATTAGTGTGGAACTTAGAAAGGAACTAGGAGAGATAAACATATTCTGTGTTATTACTCGAGGTATAAGCTCTAGGTTGGATGTAAAATTAAGAAAGTTTCTCTAGCACCACCCTGGTTTGATGCAACACAATAAAAATAATTCTTGTATTATTCCATGAAGTCCTTAAAGGAGGTTCCTAATTGGAAGAAAGAGAAATACATTACAAGAGAAAAAAAAAGAATCAAGTAAGTACTTTTTTGAATTGGTGAATTAAAATATTGAATGACCCATAGGTTTCTAGGAGGTTGAAAGAAATGTTGAAGATATGGATAGAAAAGAAGGAAGATGATGTTCCTGTATCTACCCCACTTTCCTAAAAGATGTGTTAGGATATTTAGACACTAGGAGTTCGTTAAGTTCAACTTGTTCTAATGAAATATTAGATTAAAGTATGATTTTAGTGTGTTTCCTTGGTGTGTTTTTGTACTTTACTAATCCAACAATCACAATAATCTCCTATACATGGGATATAATAGCTCACCTTCTTGATATTAACAACAATTGGTTCATGTATTAACACCTAATTAGTCGATTATATCTATTTAAAGAGCATGGAGGGTCATGTTTCTATGACCAATTGTGAGAGATGTTCATGTGTAATCTATTCTTTTTGCATTAATATATTGCCTCAAGTGGCTATGTTGGTTGGGGCCATGGACGGTTTCCCTCTTTGAGGGTTTTAACCACATAAACATTGATTTACTAATTTTTTTTATCTATTTGTGAGAATTTTTCTTAAGGCCTTCAACCTATGTGAAGATACCTTGGTTTTATAACATTGTATTAGAGATCTCTTGAATATTTGCTCCCAATGTTTATCTAGGTCTATATTCAATGTAATTGCATGCAACAAAGGACTTCTAGTTTCTAGTATTTTTAAGCATTTATAGGCTGAGTGGATCACTCCATTGTGTTCAAAGTGTTTTTTTAAACTAAGAATGTCTTTTGTTTCATGTGAAATGGCTTCCATTTTCCCAAGATATTAGTGTTTCTCTTTGATGATTCAATTTGGAGGTATAAAATCCTTATTATAAAGTTTAATTTTTATTTTTTAATACAATTGTTATAGGTTTTATTATCATTTCCATTATGAGAGATGTATTTATACCATTGATATCCATATGATCTTCACTCTATGCTTCAATCAATACTAATGAATCAAAAATATAGCCATTGGTTGGAACTTGACTTGTTTCCTTCATTTTTACTAACCAAATAAGTTTGTTTATCTCATTCCTCGCTTTGTGATGAAGTATTTGTATATTTTTCCATGCTATGTTGTTTCCTTGTGTGGCTCTATGTGCAAGGTTTGTAGCTCATACCTATGGTAATCCAGGTTTTGGTTATTTCCTTGATCTGCATGTTGGTTTTTAACTTGATTTGTGTGCCTTCATTCCATCACACATAGTTATTTTCCATGTTTTCAGTTGGATCCTTCATGTAAAAGGTTATGAAAAGTTCAATTTTTAAATTCTTGTTACTTAATTATTGGGGACCACCCATGTCAGCCTTACCTTGGAAATAATGCCCAACTTACTTGGTGATTTCCTTGGAGAAAATACACAGTGTGTAGGGTGTTACTTTGACCAAAGCTTGTTTACGTGTATATGGGTTGTAACACCATGTTTTCCCCCAATCTATAATTATAATAATGACTTAAAGACTGGAACAAAAAAGCAGTGTAAATGCATTTTGTTTAGTGAAAAAACTTGCCTAATAGCTTACTAAAGGGGGAAGCTCTAATATTGGCTATGATACCACAAGTGGAAATTAGTGAGGGGGTTGGGGGATTTCCTTACCTCCAAAGAAGATCACCTTCACCAAAGAGTCATTTTGCTTAGTTACCAAAATTCATATTTGAAGTTATTTTTCCTCTCTTCTCCTTTTCCCAAAATTAGTTAATGAAAGGAGGCTTGGTATTTAAGAAACCAACTTCCTGCCTTAATGTAGGTATGGGGGAATGGTTGAGACAGCTAAATATCATCACCTAAGGTACAACCAAGTACCCACCTCGTTTTTTGGGTTGACCCATTGTTGCAAACCCCCCTTCGCTCCTAAGGGTTGTGCGACCTCTCAGTCTAGGATCGATAAAGAAACCGAGTCTAATTGACTCTTCAGTCCCTCAAGGACCTTCAATCAACTAAATATCCCCCCCTTCTTCTTAAGACACGGGTTCTATGGAACCCAAAAGCTTCTCCTTAATGCTTTTAAAGCTTCAGCGTATTCAGGTGCTAGCTCTCTTGGTTAAGCCCCTCCCTCTACATGACCAAGGATGTGACCAGTCGCCTAAACAAAGTTCACTTGATCATCCTTCTGAACCCTGAACTTGCGAGTTCTGCTTGTCAGATCAACGGTCCACAATCCTCGCAATCCAATGGTCTAGATCTTATTTTAGCATAGCGGGACTTCAGGTTTTACGAAGTTGGAAGGTTGATCACTTCTTTCCTCCGATCCTTGATATCCCAAAATTTATGTGTGCCAGATCAATGGCTCACAACTCCCCGTGATCTGACAGATCAGATCAACTCTTTGATGAATCGAGACGTCGTGTTTCGAGAAGTTGGAAGACCGCTCACCTCTCTTCTCCCGATATCCAAACTCCCGATATCTCCCTGGACAATCAATGGTCCAGATTTCTCCTTCAATCAATGACTGTGATCAAATCACAATTTCGTGATTCGTGAGTTATTATAACTCTGCATTTTGACTTCTCTAAGTCACGAGTCAGTGAAATTCTAATCTCTCGCCACGTGTCCCCTTGACGATGGATGGTTTCGATGATTTCCTAACTTCGTAATTCTTATTCTCTTGTACACTTTCAAAGATTTAATGTTAGTGCACTTTACCTTGATCAGATGGATATGATCCTTAGGCACGAAGATCGGACAACTGAGATCATTTCTTTGCACTCTGATCGAATGACTGAGATATTTTCTCTGGTGCTCAGATCGAATGGTTGAGATATTTTCCTTTGCGCTCACTCCTTGTTGTATGAATGTTGATCATACAGTCCAGATCATTTCCCCTGAGCTTACACTTTCTTCTAACTTAGAAGATTTTCGAAAGATGCAAAGGTTTCGACCTTTATCCTTCCTGCAAGTCCATTTCTTGGGTCTCGTTCACACTTATTGGAAAGTGTTGTCCCTCCTAAGCTTGATCTCCTCAAAGATTTCGATCTCCCAAAAACTTATTGATTTTTTGGGAAATTCATCAAACTCAGATCCAAATATTATTGAAAAGAATTATTTCTTTCCTTCCTGGCATTCCTCTATTCTTATCCTTCAACTTCTTTATAGAGTCACTTCGACTCTTCATCGAATTCCATACCTGTGCACTCTTTGAAAAATATCTTTACACAAGATTTGAGTTCTTGTGACGACTATGCACACCTTCAAGTAGTCACTTTAGACTTCCTGCAAAGAAACCTTGCTCTGTTCCTCCTGAGCTTACGAATCGAGACAGACTCGGTCAATGCACTCCTTGTGGATTGTGTGCACACCGTGCACCGGCTCACAAGGAAAAGCGATTTAAATTTTATGCAGCCATTTCAAGGATATACACACCTGTAACAAGATTCATGTATTCTTGAACAAACACAATAACAAGGAAATTGCAAACAACAACAACTTCACACATTGGATCAATTTTCCTCTTTTATCTTCATTCAAAATCAAGAAAATAGTTACAATAAAATTCAAACAACAATGACTACTCTGAGATTCCTACTTGCTCGCAACTATCGTAACCCTTCTTTACGGTGTACAAAACCTCTCTTTATAAAAAAGAAACAAAATAACTTCTACCTAATTGTGGTTACATCGGGACTAGGGTTAAATTCCCAGGTCAGACGTGTTGTCTACGTGCGTGATATTTCCTTTTATTGTTTTCTATCAACTTCAAAATATTTGCAGTGCTGGCTATTATTTGAGACTTCGGATTGGTCCTCAGGCACTGAGTTGTCTTGCCACGTGTACTTGCTGACGATGCTCCTACATCATACTCCCCTGGGAAAAAATTCATGGACTCCTGTCCATGAGCTCCTGCACCGACTTTCCATGCTTCTAGATATTAGCTTCACTCTCCCAACTGGAATCTTCTATTGGATGTCCCTTCCACTTGACCAAATACTCAAAATAGGTCTTCCTTCGAGTCTTCTTACCAATCCTCTGATCAACAATGTTTTCCATCTATGGTTTTTTTCCTATAGGCATTTGTTTCTCCCACTGAATCTTCTCTTGATCTGTTGATCCCTCTGTGTCATCCTTCCTGCAAGGATATAGGTCTGAGACATTGAATATGGGCGATGTTTGAGTCCTCTAATCATAGGTAACCTGATTCTTCAGCTGTTATTTGGCGTTGCCCCCGTGATGAAGACATATGGCTTGTTGGGCTCGGTTGATTTTGTTTTCCCCTCCATCTATTTCGCCTGATCCTTGATCACCCTACCCCATCCTTTGTCACCTTGTTGCGCCCTTCATTCCCTCATCCTTCACTTCCACACCCCTTCGCCATTTTCGTCCCTACATTTCCAATAAACAAACTTAAGATAAAAACATTAGATTAGTAATTAGATTAGACTTGTTAATAATTAATTAATTAATAATTAATAGTTAAGTTAGTTGTTTAAATTAGTAATTAGGTTAGTATTTTATTAATTAAACATTAAATAAAAGTTAAAAATAAAAACAAAATATAATAAAACAAAAAACTAAACTATATAATTAAAACAAAAATTAAAAAACCAAACATGTAATATATAATAAGGAACACATATATTAAATAAATCAATAAAACAAACCTAAAACAAACATATATAAAACAGTAAATTAAAATTAAATAAAAACAAATTAAAATAAAAATTATAAAACATAAATGAAAACATATAAAATAAAATATATAACAAATAAAATATAA
>ML779357.1:1410328-1426497 GCA_009831015.1 Picea engelmannii
CACCTCCTAGTGAACTCGGACTCCCCCCTTCCAATATCACTTACCACCTCAAGGGGGTCCGACCAAAACCACTTTCCCCTGCAAAACCGCTCACCCAAAAAAAAACAAAAAACCATTTTTTGACCAGTCAATTTCCGGGAAGGATTCCATGCAAATGGAGATAGATTTTTAAAATTCGAGAGTTTTTTGTTCAGCACGTGAGGAAGAAAAAAGAAATATCTCAGTTTTTTCACAGGTGCCACTAGTTGGGAGAATCGAAGCCATCTTTCAACCCATTTTTTCAGGTTTCTGGTTTTTACTGTTTCAGTCCTGATTTTGCAGGAGCTGTTTCGGCGAGCTGGAGATGAATTATGAAAAACTGAAACAGGGTTTTCTTCAGCGCGGGCTCATCTACAAAACCCTCCATGGTTTTTACACATACCTCTCATATTGGGAGAATCAAAGAGATCAACGAACCCTATTATTCAAAATTTCGGGAGCCAAACAATCAAAGGACAAATGGTAAAAATTACGTGATTGTACGCAGAAGTTGTGGACATGATTTGAATCCCTTTACAGATGTCAGTGCAATGAAAACAACACAACATAATTCAAGGACAAATCACAACAAATTCCACTAAATTAGCACCAGAAATTCGATCAGATTCACAAAATCCCTATAATTTGTAATCTGAATTTCAGTTAGATTAGAATAAATCTTGCTCATTTATAATAGGGCTTTGTAAATAAGTTATAAATAGTTATGATTTTGAAATATTAAGGGTTGGTTCCAGTTAGTAAACATTGGCTTCCCTTGGGACCTGTTGGGAGATATGATCAATTTTGTCCACAAGAACTCTTTGATCAATTTACAGTAATACAGAGCACTGTTACAAGATTCTTGTGTTGATTTCAATGGTGAAGTTTTTCCCCTGATATTTTGTCTTTTCCTTTTAATCATTTTGATTTCTACATTCTTAATTATTCCAATAAGATATATGATAGAATTTGTTTGAATATACACTATATCACTGAATTTGGAATAATTTCTATGTTTTCTACTGAAGATCAAAGACATAATTCTTCACTGCTTTGTTTTTTATTGGATCTCTAAACCTATTCGTCCCCTCCATGCATCAAATTTATAAGGATCCATTGAATTTTCCTATCTTTCCCTACAACATTGGCCTGTTAAACCTTCCTTGATTAAATTAAGTTGTGACTCCATTGCCCAATGGCCCATTTTTCTCCTACTCCAACCAAACCATTTAAAAACCAAATAGCAATATATCATAGCCAGAATAATACCTCATCTCGACAAAGTTAAATCATATAGAGAGATCCGTCTTTGAGTATTGGAGGGCTAGATCCTCGACTCGAAGAAGTTTTGATGTTGCCTTTGTGACTGCCTCCATAGCCTTGGGCAAATTACAGAGTGCTAACAGAATGGCGACCATACCGGGGAACCTCCCTCGGAAATAATATCAAGTTCCAGATCTGGTTACTGCTGGTGGACAATGATCAAGTACATGAAGGCCGGATTATTCACCTGGAAACTCCAACCAGTTTAGATTCAAAGGATCCACTGGATGAAGAACCTTAAGCATGAAAAGATTTCCTGGAAAGGTCAGGTATACATGTTGGAATTTTATTCAAGAATTATTTGGTTTTATTTTTAATTATTTCTTTCCTTTTCCTAATCCTCATCAATACCATATCGCTGAAACCCTTATTGATCATGTCCAATCTAATGAGCATCAAAGGAGTAAGCCTAATTTTACAGCCCCTGTGCATACTCCTACCACTATAAATATTCCAGATAGATACAAGCCTCTTGTCTTACCTCCCATACTCCATGATTTCCTTGCCAACTACTTTCAATATCTTCCCAGATTTGATGGAGAATATGGCTACACCACTGCTGAAAAACACATTCAAGGTTTTGAAAATTATCTTAACCATTTTGAGGTGGAAAAAAGTGATGTTAGTATTAGGATTTTTGCTTTATCTTTGCAAAGTAGATCTAAGAGATGGTATAAAGATCTACCAGTTGCAAGCATCAATGATCTAAATCAGTTTTTGAAATTTTTCTTGGATCAATGGGTGATCAATAGGAATCCCTTCCTCATTTTGGAAGAATGTGATCACTTGAAGAGACAACTAGGAGAAACAGTGCAACAATTTTCATCCAGATTCAATCAAGTCTACAATTCCATGCCTGCTGATATAAGACCACTTCCTGGTTTAACTCTCTTACGCTACCCAAATGCCTTTGATCTAGAGATGTAATTTCAATTGAGAGAAAGGGACACTACAACACTCAATGGGATGCAGGACAATGAAATTAGTGTGGAAGCCAATTTGTTGATCAAAAGGTCGAAGTTGGAGGAAGAAGACAGAAAGAAAATAGCAAAGGAGCAACTGAAATCCTCAGAGGTGAAGCTAGACATTCTGGCAAGTACCATGGAAGAAATGTTGCACATGATTATCATAAGAGAAAAACTTGATTTTCAAAGGCATCATGTCCCATTGATTACAGAGAAAGAAAGGGTCATTTCATGTATTCAATTCACAATGTGGACACAAATGAAACTCCATCTCAACTTGTAGAGGAACAACCAGTGGATATGATGTGCATGTTCGATGACATTTCCTACTTGGATAATCTACCCAAGTATGATCAATATGAGGATGATTATGTGGCTGAAATAGATGTTGATTGTTCAAAGCAATCAACAACATATTGTTGGGAGGAAGAATCTCAATTACGGATCAAATATGAAAATCAACCTTTACACATCAATCATGAAAATGATGAGGAAAATGCAGAAAATTTCAAAGGGAACAATCTTTGCCCTTATGTTTCTCTTCTTTTAAATTTTTGAGAGAAAAATGTAAGCAAGTTGTCAACAATAAAGATGAAGAATGTTCTGATCACTCAATTGAAGATGTCATTGAGGATATGGAAGTTGTTCTAGACCCATAATTGCAGCCCTTCAGTTACATTGATTTTCAATTTCGAGATGAAAGCTTAGAGCCCAAGATAGAGTATGAGTTAACCCAAATTAACTCTGTACCATTAAGCTTTAATTCATTTCAATTTTTGAAGAAAGTTTTTAATCATGTAATGGATGATAAACACACAGAAGGTTGGAAACTTTCATTGGAACCAATGCAACAAACATCTCAGTTCCTACAAGATCCAGTAGCTAATTTCTTGGACGACTTGTGTTGTCAAAGTCATGGTTCATTGTCCAGCTATGAATTGAAAATATGCTATGATCAAGACATGATTAGGCAATAAGTTGCATGGTCTTCTTCAGCAGAAGTTTGATTTCAAAATTCAGTAGAAAATTTGCAGCCATATCAGAAATTGAATGAGGATGCGAAAATCATAGATACAATGCCAGATCATGTTGCTAACTTGGCTAAATTTAAAAATCAAGGAACAGGTCAGTTCTACCTTGATCCTATAGTTACCTATATGGAGAAATTTTTCACTGCAGAACCCCAATCTATTTCTAGCATTACTTTTGTTCTTCAAGATTGTCGAGCTCTCTATTGTAAGGATCATACTAGAAATCAATCACTAACGCCTTTGCAGACTCTAGTTCTGATGCTTATTGAAAACAGTGAAAAAACAAGGTTATTGGATCGACTATTGGATTGGACTCATTGGCATTTTTCCATTACCTAATTGAGCAGTGATTGTAGTAGATTAGGATATGAGAGTGTGAATAAGCTCATCATTTTGAGCATCTCTTTTTCAGCAACATTCATTTTTTATTTGGTTTAAGTAGAAAGATCAAAACATGTACATGTTGTAGAATAAGATTTTGGGATCAACCCAATTAATAAAGCACCAGTCTGCATGTTCAGAGTTCAGTGGTTCTTGACACCTCCTGAAAGAGCTGCCATCCCCAGGTGGAGCCTATGTTGGGGTCCTATAATCATAGGTAACTCGATTCTTCAGTTGTTATTTGGCATTTCCCCTGTGATGAAGACATCTGGCTTGTTGGGCCCGGTTGATTCCATTTTCCCCTCCATCTGTTTCGCCCGGTCCTTCATCACCCTACTCAATCCTTTGTCACCTTGATGTGCCCTTCATTCCCTCATCCTTCACTTCTGCACCCCTTCACCATTTTCGTCCCTACATTTGAAATAAACAAACTTAAGATAAAAACATTAGATTAGTAGTTAGATTAGACTTGTTAATAATAAATTAATTAATAATTAATAATGAAGTTAGTTGTTTAAATTAGTAATTAGGTTAGTATTTTATTAATTAAACATTAAATAAAAGTTAAAAATAAAAACAAAAAACCAAACTATATAATTAAAACAAAAATTAAAAAAACAAACATATAATATATAATAAGGAAAACATATATTAAATAAATCAATAAAACAAACGTAAAACAAACATATATAAAACATTAAATTAAAATTAAATAAAAACAAAAAACAAATTAAAACTAAAATTTTAAAACATAAACGAAAACATATAAAATAAAATACATAACAAATAAAACATAACATTAAAAATAAAAATAAAAATAAAAAATAAAAACAAATCCTAAACTACCCTAAGTTTTCCCCCCTCACATGCTCTCGTACAACTCGGACCCGCCCCCCTCTCACGTCCCATCAATTCCATGGAGTCCGAGTTGGTGGTATTGGGAGGGACAAGTGTCACCTCCTGGTGAAATTAGACCCCCCCTCCCAATACCACTTACCACCTCAGGGGGGTCCGACCAAAACCACTTTCCCCTGCAAAACCGCTCACCCAAAAAAAAACAAAAAAACATTTTTTGTCGGTTTTGACCAGTCGATTTCCGAGATGGATTTCGGGCAAAAGGAGACGGATTTTTAAAATCAGAGAGAGGTTTTTGTTCAGAACGAGATGAAGAACAAAAACCTCTCTCATGTTTTTCACATGTGCCACCAGTTGGGAGAATATAAACTATCTTTCAGCCCATTTTTTCAGGTTTTCGGTTTTTACTGTTTCAGTCCTGATTTTAAGGGAGTTGTTTCGGCGAGATGGAGATGAATTAGGAAAACCAAAAAGAGGATTTTGTTAATCAAAGGCTCATCTAAAAAAACCTCCCTCTTTTTTTACATATACCTCTCATATTGGGAGAATCAAAGAGATCACTGAACCCTATTATTCAAAATTTCGGGAGGCAAAAAATCAAAGGACAAATGGTAAAAATTAGGTGATTGTATGCATAAATTGTGGAGATGATTTCAATACCTTTACATATGTCAGTGGCATGAAAACAACACAACATAAGTCAAGGACAAATCACAACAAATTACACTAAATTAGCACCAGAAATTCGATCAGATTCACAAAATCCCTATAATTTGTAATCCGAATTTCAGTTAGATTAGAATAAATCCTGCTCATTTATGATAGGGATTTGTAAATAAGTTATAAATAGTTCTGATTTTGAAATATGAAGGGTTTGTTCGAGTTAGTAAACATTAGCTTCTATTGGGACCTGTTGGGAGATATGATAAAAAATTTCCACATGAACTCTTTGATCAATTTACAGTAATACAGAGCACCATTACAGGATTCTTGTGTTGATTTCAATGGTGAAGTTTTTCCCCTGATATTTTGTCTTTTCATTTTAATCATTTTTATTTATACATTCTTAAGTATTCCAATAAGATTATATAGGATAGAATTTGTTTAAATATACACTCTGTCACTGAATTTGGAATAATTTCTATGTTTTCTACTGAAGATCAAAGACAAAATTCTTCACTGCTTTGTTTTTTATTGGATCTCTAAACCTATTCATACCCTCCATGCATCAAATTTATAAGTATCCATTGAATTTGCCTATATTTCCCTACAACATTGGCTTGTTAAACCTACCTTGATTAAATTAAGTTGTGACTCCATTGCCTAATGGCCCATTTTCCTCCTACTCCAACCAAACCATTTAAAAACCAAATACCAATATATCATAACTATCCTAATACCTCATCTTGACAAAGTTAAATCATACAGAGAGATCCCTCTCTGAGTCTTGGAGGGTTGGATCCTCGACTTGAAGCAGTTTTGATGTTTCCTGTTGTTGGTTGTGGAGCCTGATTATCTTCCTGATTCAGAGGTCTTTTACTTTTAGCCGTGTTTATACCCCATGAAGTATTTACACCCCAGAAGTATGTACACTCTTCCACGCGGGGGAGTGCAGAGGGGGGGTACCCCCTCTACGGGGTCCAGGGGGTTCGGGGACGAAGCCCTAGAAGGAAGAATTTCTCTGTAAAAGTATATTGTAATTTCATTGTAAATCTGGACCGTTCATTATAAGGTCACGGATCTAACGGTAGAAATTATGTTAGGGTTTTTTTCCCTTGAAGGCAACCCTCTTTTATGAGGGAAATGTATTGCGGCTATGTATGATGGCGAGTATTGTATTCTGAGAGAGGAGACTGTGAGAGAAAGAGGACGAAGTTACATCGGGTTTTGTTGTAGGTTGTATCCCTTCATTTGCTAGATAATAATAAAGGAAGGACCTAGCAATTTCTATGGTGGACGTAGCCCACACTGGGTGAACCACATAAATCTGTGTCTCTCTTGTATTATGTATCTTCTGTGTTTTGTTTCCACATTTGTTATTGCTCCACGGTCCTGTTTTTCTAACACCTGTGTGATTTCCTCCATAGCCTTGGGAAAATTACAGAGTGCTAATAGGTGATATGCCCACATCATCTGGTAGCTCGATCTCATAGGCGTTTGCATTAAACTTCCTCAAGATCTTACATGGCCCTATCTTCTTCGTCTTTATCTTGTTGTATGTCCCCCTAGGGAACCTCTCCTTCCTGAGATGTGCTAGAACCTGATCTCTTATTTCAAATTGAAGTTCTCTGCGATGTTGATCAGCTCAATGTTTGTACACTTGGCTAGAATTATGCAACTTCCCTATGATATGGCTATGAAGCTTCTACATTTCTACAACAAAATCTTCTTCCTCATTGCTCCTGATATCACTTTGTTCCAAGTCTCTCAACTCAGATACTCCCCTGGGTTGCATTCCATACAATATTTGGAATGGCTCTTCCCAGTGCTCATGTTTGGTGAGTCATTGTATGCAAACTCTGCTTGTGGCAGAATATGATCCCACTGATTATGGTGCTCAGTGACCAGACTCCTCAATAAGTTTCCCAAAATTTTGTTTACCACTTCAGTCTGTCCATCTGTCTGAGGGTGATAAGATGAGCTGAAGGAAAAATCTGTCCCTAACTTCTTCCACAGTGTTCTCCAAAAATGACCAACAAATTCTGTGTCTCTGTCCGAGACAATGCTTCTGGGTAGGCCGTGAAGTCTCACAACTTCCTTAAAGAATAGATTCACAACACGTGTTGCATCACTGGTCTTCTGGCATGGGATAAAGTGTGCCATATTTGAAAATCTACCCACCACCACAAATATGGAATCACATCCTCTTTGCGTTCTTTGCAGTCCCAACACAAAATCCATGCTTATTGCATCCCAAGGCCTCTCTGGTATGGGAAATGGTTGATACAATCCAGTGTCCTATCTTTTACCTTTTGCATGTTGGCAGATTCTACATCCGTTCACAAATTTTATCACATATGTTCTCATACCTGGCCAATAGTATAAATTGCTCAACTGTGAAAATGTCTTATCATGGCCAAAATGTCCAGGCAATCCTCCACTATGTTTTTCCTTCAAACGGTTATCCCTCATTGAGCATTTTGGTATGCACAATTGATTTCCCTTGAATAGAAATCCCTCTTGAATCATATACTCTATCCACTGGCTTCTATCTCTTAGCACAATATTCGCACATGCTTCATATGCTTCCTTGAAATCTAGATCATCACTGTACATTTCCTCAAGTTGTTCGAACCCTAAGGTCTTTACCTAAAATTCCTGCAGAATCAAACATCTCTTACGCAATGCATCAACAAATTTTTTAGCATTCCCAACAATAAGTTTTATGAGAAAAGTAAAATTATGCATAAACTCAATCCACTTTGCATGCCTTTAATTCAATTTTTCCTATCGGTTTATGAATTGTCAAGCTTGGTTATCACTATACAAGACAAATTCTTATGGGACAAGGTAATGTCTCCATTTCTCCAGGGCTTGGATTATGGCATAAAAATCCTTGTCATAGGTGGAGTATTTTCTCTATTGTCCTGGCTCAAAAATCCTCTAATTTCAACGCCACTTGCATCACATCTAACCTAAAATGTCTTCTCAAAATTTGGCAAGACTAGAATTGGTCGCTCTGTTATTTTCTCCTTCAGTATATTGAAGCTCTTCTCGGCCTCCTCTGTCCATTTAAAAGGCTTGTGTTGTTTCTTCACTGTATCCATCATTGGTGCACAAATTCCACTGAAATATCTGATGAACTTCCTATAGAAACTCGTTAATCCATGAAATCTTCTTACCTCAAACATGCTCCTATGTGATGTCCATTCTTTGATTGCTTTCATCTTCTATGGATCCATCATCAATTCATTTGAAGATATCACAAAACCCAAGTAAATGAGTTTTGTCTTCATAAAAGAGGACATCTTCAGGTTTATCAACAACTTCTCTTGTTGTAGACTCCTCATCACTAGTGTTAGGTGCCTCAAATGCTCCTCCTCGGTCTTGCTAAAGATCAGTATATCATCTAGATACACAACCACGAACTTGCCAATGAAATCTTTTAGTATTTCATTCATCAACCTCATAAAATTACTCGGGGCATTGGTTAAGCCAAATGACATAACAAGCCACTCATACAAACCTTCATTTGTCTTAAAGGTTGTCTTCCGCTCATCACCTTCCCTCATTTTGATCTGGTGATATCCACTTTTCAAATCTATCTTAGAAAATAAACTTGCTCCACTTAAACAGTCCATCAAATCATCTATTCTTAGGAAAGGGAATCTATACCTGATAGTGATCTTGTTGATGGCTCTCGAGTCTGTACACATTATCCATCCTTAATATTTCTTTGGACTCAACACAGTTGGTATTGTGCATGGACTCAAGCTCTCTCTGACCAAACCCTTGTCTAACAATTCCTGGACTTGGTTCTTTACCTTCTCATTCTCTCGAGGTGTCAGTCTGTACGCTGCTTTGTTTGGTAGACTTTATCCTGGTATCAAATCAATATGATGATTGATACTTCTGATGGGTGGCAACGAGTTAGGAAGCTCATCCACCACTATGTCAACAAAATTATTTAACAATTCCTGAACTTCTTCAGGGAAATCATCTATCAAGGTACTAGTAAGGATAACTCTAGGTTTCCTGACCACAACAAACTACATCTCCTATTCTTTCTTGACTTCTTTCAATAGTTCCTTCCCACTCATGAGAAGTATGCTTGTGCTAGCTTCCCCTTTCACTTTCTTCTCCTCTATTGGCAGCAACATGTGCGTCCTACCATTCTTCTCCAAGGTGTATGTATTCTTCCTCCCATCATGAATGACATTCTTGTCAAACTTCCATGGTCTTCCCAACAAAATATGACATACATCCATGGGAATTACATCACACATAATTTCATCTCTATATCCTCCTATCTCAAATTAAACCAAGCATTGTTTAGTAACCATTACGTGGTGTCCTTTCTGCAACCATGAGAGTTTATATGGCTCTGGGTGTCCAGTTGTCTCCAGCTCCAATTTCTCCACCATCTCTATGGATACTAAGTTATCAATGCTCCCACTGTCAATGATCACCTTGCATACTTTGTCTTTAGTCTTGCAAGTTGTCCTAAATAGACTGTTCCTTTGTACCGGCCTTTTAACTTCTGCCTCTAGTTTTAAGAGAACCTTTCTCATCATCAGGGATATTCCATCCTCTACTCCTCCTGCGTCAACATTCCCTCTTTGTGCTTCTGAAATGTGAGGTTCTCCTCCTTCTTTATTTTTCTCGGGGCATTCCCAAGACATGTGCCTTGTCTTTCCACAAGAATAACACCTTATTCCTCCTCTGCCTCTTCCTCTAGAAGAGTTTCTTCCACCACCTTGTCTTCCTCAGGAACTTCCTCCTCTTTCTGAGTGACTGTGTAGAGTTTCATCCTCGTCCTTGGAATTATACGCTTTATCATGGGAAACTCCCTTGCCGTTGTTCGGGGCTGATATTTTACCTCTACCTCGTTGGCTTTGTTTTCTGGCCAACTTCTCTTCTTCCTTCAGCGTGAACTGATACGCATCCTCCACTGTCCTTACCGACCTCATGCTGAGCTCATCCTGGATTTCATACCTCAGACCATTTATATACCTGGAAACTTTTTCTTCATCCCTCTCTCTTTGTCCATATCTGATGTTCAACTTGTAGAACTCCTCTGTATATTCTTTAACTATCATACCCTTCTGTATCAGGTTTTGTAGCTTCCTGAAAAGATTGATTTGATAATATTTGAGCATGAATTTAGCCTTCATCTTGGCTACCATTCTATCCCAATTCTTTATATTTTGTTTTCCTCTACTTCTCCTCTCAGCCCGCAGTTCATCCCAACATAGTATTGCATGTCCTTTAAGCCTGGTGACAGCATGTCTCACCCTTTTCTCCCCATCGGCATCTTCATAATCGAAATATTTGTCCATGGACCTTATCCAATACAACAGCTCTTCAGCATCCAAATTTCCTTCATACATTAGGACCTCTATCTTGGCTCTAGTTCCAATCTAACAACTCCTCTTAGCAAGCGTTCTTTGGCAACATGTTCCCCTACAGCTTCTTCGTCTTCTACATCTTCTCTCTTTGCATTGTTGACATCTCTAGCATCAGGTGCTCTTCTCTGCGCTGCTTCCATCACTTCCAACCTTGCATGAATTTCTCACATCTCTCTTTATACAACACGATTGGCTAAAGGTGGCTCCCCTCATCTCATCAGTGGCATTGTGTTGACTATCTCTCACACACAAAGTACAACTTCAAGTTCTTTTTCTCCTTCGCCTGAAATCTACAGAGGAAAATCAGCTCTGATACCACTTGGTGCAAACCCCCCTTCACTCCTATGGGCTTTGCGACCTCTCATTCTAGGATAGATCAAGAAACCGAGTCTGATTGACTCTTTAGTCCCTCAAGGACCTTCAATCAACTAAATAGGCCCCCCTTCTTCTAAATATGTAGTTTCTATGGAACCTACGGGCTTCTCCTTAACGCTTTTAAAGATTTAGCGTATTCAGGCACTAGCTCTCTTGGTTAAGCCCCTCCCTTTACGTGACCAAGGTTGTGACCACTCGCCTAAATGAAAGGCGCTTCACGATTTCACGTTTCATGACTTCGCGTCTCACGAAGTTCACTTGCTCTTCCTTCCGAACCTCGAACATGAAAGTTCCACTTGTTAGATCAACGGTCCACAATCCCCGCGATCCAATGGTCCAGATCTCCTCCAATCCTCGATATCCCAAAATTCATGTGCACAAGATCAACGACTCAACTCCTCGTGATCTAATGGCTCAGATCAACTCTTCATGAATTGAAACTTCACGTTTCGCAAAGTTGGAAGATTGCTCACCTCCTTTCTCCCGATATCCAAACTCCCGATATCTCCCTGGACAATCAACGGTCCAGATTTCTCCTTCGATCAATGACCGTGATAAAATCATGATTTCCATATTCACGAGTTCTTATAACTCTGCCTTTTGACTTCTCTGAGTCACGAGTCAACGAAATGTTGATCTCTCTACATGTGTCCCCCTTGACGATGGACGGTTCCGATGATTTCGAAACTTCGTAAGTCCGATTCTCCTGTACACTTTTAAATCTTTAATGTTAGTTCACTTTACCTTGATCGGACAACTACGATTCTTAGGTGCGCAAATCAGAGGACTGATATCCTTTCTTTGCGCTCCAATCGAACAAATGAGATGTTTTCTCTAGCGCTTAGAACGAATGGTTGAGATATTTTCCTTTACGCTCACTCCTCGTTGTCTGGACGCTAATCAGACAGTCTAGATATTTTCCCATGACCTTACGCTTTTTGCTAACTTAGAATATTTTTGAAAGATGTAAATGTTTCGACCTTTATCCTTCCTGCGATTCCATTTCTTAGGTCTCATTCGCATTTCTTGGAAAGTGTTGTCCCTCCTTAGCTTGATCTCCTCAAATATTTTGATCTCCCAAGCAATTCTTGTGTTTCCAGGAAATTCTTCAAACTCAGATCCAAATATTCTTGAAAAGAATTATTTCCCGCCTTCCTAACATTCCTCTGTTCTTGTCCTTCAACTTCTTTACGGAGTCGCTTCAACTCTTCGTCGAATTCCAAACCCATGCACTCTTTGAAAAATATCTTTACACAAGATTTGAGTTCTTGCAACTGTGCACACCTTGTAGCAGTCGCTTTACACTTCCTGCAAAGAAACCTTATGTTGTTCCTCCTGATCTTACGATTCAAGACAGACTCGGTCAACACACTCCTTCCAGACTCTGTGCACACCTTTCACCGGCTCACAAGGAAAAGCGATTTAAATTTTATGCAGTCATTTCAAAGATATACACACCTGTAACAAGATACATGTATTCTTGAAAAAGCACAATAACAGGGAAATTACAAACAACAACAAATTCACACATTGGATCAATTTTCCTCTGTTATCTTCATTCAAAATCAAGAAAATGGTTACAATAAAATTCAAACAATAATCATTGCTCTGAAATTCCTACTTTCTCGCAACTATCGTAACCCTACTTTAGGGCATACAAAACCTCTCTTTATACAAAAGAAACAAACTAACTGCTACCTAATTGTGGTTACATCGAGACTAGGGTTAAATTCATAGGTCACACGTGATCTTTCATTTTATTGTTTTCTATCAACTTCAAAAGATTTGCAGTGTTGGCTATTATTCGAGACTCTGGATTGCTCCTCAGGCGTTGAGTTTTCCCGCCACATGTACTTGTTGACAATGCTCCTGCATCACCCACGAATACCCCTGAAAGAAGCAATAAAGAAAGTCAAGAACCTTCCAGGAAGGGGGCAGACAGAGATCATGTCAAGAGGAGTGGAAATTGTTTTTGGCCAAGGGAGGAGAATCTTTGAAGTTTAGTTTTTTTACTATGGAACTCGGGAAGAGAAAATACCCAAAAATACAACCTAAGAATAGATGGATACGAATTTGATGCTTGTTGGGAAAGGAATTGGCACTAAGAAGGGAGGGCATTGAGGGACTGCAAAGGAAGTGAAGGGCCTCCCTTGTGCAATTGAATCTACCTAGGAAGGAATATAAAAGAATTTTTGGACACCCTGGGTTTGGTAGGTAAATGGTTCTTTGTCAATCATAGTCATGAAGGAGAGTGACTTTCACTTGCTTAAAGTTTCCAGAGAGAAATCTGATTTTCCTTGGTGGTATCATGGTCTAGCACAAGGGTGGCCTATTGTAGAAATTATAAGTGAAACAGAGCCTATAGTTGGGTGGAAAATATTTTCCTCTCATTTAGTTGGTTGTTTAATAGTTTGTGATATATAAGTTTCTCACCATGCCCTTTTCATGTTCAATGATTATATTTGCATGTGCAAATTATGAATTTGTATGGTTTGTGTAAATATATGTGAGAAAAAAAGAGAGGAAATGATGCATGATCCAAGTTTCTCGAATGCACTATATTGTCTCTACTAGCCTTTCTCTTTTGAATTTTCATTCATACATCATGTAACTTAGATCCATGAATCTTGAGAATTCATGGAGTGTATGTGGAAACATAGTGTACTAGATAAAGGAGATTATTGAGATGGGTTTTTCCTTACTTGCTCCATAATAATGTTTCTTCACTTTCAGTTGGTATGGGAATCGGGACTAAGGTGACCCAATAGTATTATAGGAAATAAAGTGTAGGAATTGGCCCTTAGGGTTCATTCAGAATCCTACTAACCCCCAAAATTCCACTAACCATCAATTTCATCTTTTACTTAACAAATGATGGGATTATGGTACACTTGACACCCTGATGTAGCTTGGAGGGTCAACAAACCTTAATCTTCAAGGTTCCTTAGCCTTGTTCTCAACTTTGCATGCCATATCCCCCTTTACATTGTGTGTAATAATGGAACTAGGAGGAGAAATCTCTAAATCCAAACATCTATCCCCTTTAAACAATTTGTAATACGAGAGACTCGATTTCAGATATTCAAATGCATTGCATCAGTGATATCCATAGATATTAAATATGGCCTTCTATTAAACACATCCCTTATTAAAATCTCTAATATTGAGATGATCACATGTAGTGTACCCTTTCACTACCCAGGTTTCCCAACCTCTCAGTTTACCATTTTGTACATGGAATTATAAGCAAATGCATTTAATCAATTAAACACACTTAAATCTCAGAGTAAAATACATAAGTTGCTGCTACAATTACACAAGCCATAGCAGTCATAGTATTTTATTTACATAGCGAAAAACATGATACAAAACAGCATAGTCATGCGAACATGATCAAAACATAACTTAGAATACTTATCTTTTATCTTCTGTAGAAATCACCAACCAAGTGCAGGCCTTCCACGAACCTCCCAGTCTTAGACAACACTGTTCATCAGCTCAAAAGTAGGTCACCCTCGAGCTGGGACCGAGCTCCACCCCAAGGCAAGGAATCCTAGGCTAGGTTGAGGTTACAAGGAAGATAGCACATACACAACCACCAGGAAGAAAACTCTCCCAGGAATCTCCCACACTCACTGCCCACAGACCCTCATTCCCCACATGCCTGTTCCAACCTAGGAGAGTGCACCTTCTCTGTCACCTAGACAGTCCTTCCGCTGCCAGTCTCCCTTACCTTGGGTTACAGGAATAGACCGGACCGAAAGTCTCCGGGCTCTATGGAAGCTACAGGGATTCCTTTCAGGAGTTCTCTTCTCCCTCTGCACACTCTCTCACCTGGAGGAGTTGCTCACAGGTCAACAAGCCTCACGCAGTCCAATACTACGTAGTCACAACAACCCACGGGAACACAGACAAGGCTTCCCAAAACGGTTCAGCAATCCCTGGATGATCTCACGGCATGATTTCGGAACAAGATCCACGTACAGGATAGCTCAGCTTTTTCCCCAACAACCAAGGATTCTTCCACTCGAGTTCAACACAGGTTTCCAATGCAGGAAATGCACTCCCGGGTTTTCCAAGAATAGACACAGACTCACAACTCTGGATAGGGGTGTATACACATTCCTCCAGGCAAACACAGGCTTTCCTCCCTATCTCTGGATTCCACGCAGGTCTCTTGCAGACTGGTTTCTACAGCCCTCCCCAGGGTAGTCGGATCGAATGAATCCCCCCACGGCTCACTTCGTCTATTTTATTTGCATGCACCAGGGTTGACACTTGTCACCCTGGGAACTGCATGCGTTCCATCCGTACGCCTTTCTCCCACCACTTGGGAAATCACGTGTCCTTCCCCAAAGGACTTAGGATAAAATAATATGCACATGGATCTTTTTGGAAATAATATTAAAATATTATTCCAGGCCTAAGCCCCCTAGGCTTAGCCTCTAGGATCAACACTCATCCCCTTTCCAAATTTCCAGCCCCTAGTTCCTTTCCCACTCTATGGACACTCAGTCCCCCATCACTCATTCATCGTGGTCGGATTGCACTGGTAGTGTTTATATTTATTAATTGATCTGCATACATACAAGTACATCAACATGCTCCTGGCCTTCAACACTTAGGCTCCCTGGCCTAACAAAACACATAAGCCTACATCTTATACAAAACTTGGCTCACCAGCCTATAGAACACATTTACAATTCTTTGCATAAAACATGATCTGTAACGGGGCTCGGCCTTGGGGACACTACAATCCCCCTCCCCTTATTTTTTCACTGTCCTCAGTGCAACTTACACTGCCTCTGTGTGTCCTTCAAAATTTTCAAAACGATGTGGGTACTCTGCCCGCATAACTTCTTCATGCTCCCATGTCGCGTCCTCAGGACCGTACCAGGTCCACTGGACCTTTACAAGTCCTATAGCTCGATTCCGGAGCTGCTTGTTTTTCCTGTCCAATATGCACACAGGATGCACTTGCAGGACACCTTCTGGTTCCACCTGGATCACAGTCCAATCGATAACATGATTAGTATCAGGTACATATTTCTTAAGCAGTGAAACATGAAATACATTATGTACAATCATAGATGAGGGTAATGCAAGCATGTATGCAACTGGCCCAATCCTCTCCAGGATCTCAAATGGCCCAC
>ML779357.1:1434133-1470146 GCA_009831015.1 Picea engelmannii
CTTCCTCCCACCACTTGGGAAATCACGTGTCCTTCCCCAAAGGACTTAGGATAAAATAATATGCACATGGCTCTTTTTGGAAATAATATTAAAATATTATTCCAGGCCTAAGCCCCCTAGGCTTAGCCTCTAGGCTCAACACTTAGCCCCTTTCCAACCTTCCAGCCCCTAGTTCCTTGCCCACTCTGTGGACACTCAGTCCCCCATCACTCATTCATCGTGGTTGGATTGCACTGGCGGTGTTTATATTTATTAATTGATCTGCATACATATAAGTACATCAACAGGCTCCTGGCCTTCAACACTTAGGCTCCCTGGCCTAACAAAACACATAAGCCTACAACTTATACAAAACTTGGCTCACCAGCCTATAGAACACATTTACAATTCTTTGCATAAAACATTATCTGTAACGGGGCTCGGCCTTGGGGACACTACATCACAGCTCCTCCAACAAAAGATTTTAGCTCGGTGTTTTCCCTGTTATCGGGGGTGATGACATCATCATTTGGAAGTTTGAGCATCCAAATTTTTAAATAAATGTTGCATAATGAAATTCCTAAATCTCATATTCTTGGATGGGTCTAGGTTTTAGGGCATAGTTTTGTCCCACAAGGCTTCCCTGTAAATTTAGGTATCTTCATGTCGCTCTGTGATTAGTCCACATATCTTGACATATTCAGGGTCACATGCTGGGATAATTTTAAGGATGGAAATTATATTAAAATGTAGAAACCTAGGCTAATTTTACTAGTCCTTAATATGCAAAATGTAAAATGTTTGGCAATAGTTTTGTAAAAATATTCATATTTCTAAGGATTTTGTATAGTTTCTATAAAATTTTGGTGATTTTTTAGGTAAAATAATTTTATTCTATGAAATTTGGGCAAATCATTTTTAGAAAAAATGGAAATTGGAAAATCGTTTTTTGGGAAAAACCATGGAAAATTATCCCATTTGCGAAATTTATCCCCTAAAATCATCTATGGTCACGTGTTGTTGGTGTCGTCATATATGGAAATCCAGATATCCAAATTTTCAAATAAATCAATGAAAAGGTTATCAAGGATCTCAGATATCTAGATAGGTCAAGGTTTCAGCTAGTCAAGCCCATTGACGAAGTTCGGGTGACATCAACAACCATGTGTGTGTCCTTGGTTGGTCTAGGTGTCATGCCATGTTATTTCTCATGTCATGTCATGGTTGGCCATGTGTCATGCCACATTAACCTTCATGTCAATTTCATGCCAATTGGACATTTAGATCCAATTTTCTTTTTAAAGGGGAGTTGTGATTTTCTCTTAATCCTAGATTTATGGATGCGTTAAGGCATCTAGATTTGGATTTTGTATTGAATGGGGTTTTAAGGAAACTCGGATTCCCAGATTTTTGGATGTTCTAGGGTTCCATTTCAAGGTTCTAGGGCCATTGTGAAAGGTCTTCCACCTAGATATCCAAACATCAAGAATCCGAAAGGTTGTGGGTGATGATGTTTCAAGGAAACCCAGATCCTCGGATTTCTAGATTTGTTATGGTTCCACGTCGTGGTTTCGTTTGGGTTCATCTTTGGTCTTTGGCATGGGGCATGAAACATTTGGGGAAATGTGTCTCAACACATCAACACAAACCTATAGCACCACATCATTTGATTAGGTGTCGAGGGTCCATGTGGACACGAGAAGGTTTTGGTGGGAAGAAAACCTAGAAACTTTAAGAGGCCATATATTTCTAGCTTGAACTTGGATTTTAGCATAATTACAATTGTTGGAAAGATCTCTAGGAGTATATTTGGATTTTTAGATCATAATTAGATTTGGAGTTACTCATAGGAATGAAAATTTAGAGGAAAGAACATAGAAATTTTTAATAACCCATTTCCCTAATGATGTTTAGGGGGTCGAGTGTGTTATAGATTAGTATCATAGAAGAGTTCAAACTCTAGGCCTAAATGGGCCAGAGAGAAATCATAAGACTTGTATTCCAAAGCCAAGACTAACCTATTGAAATATATTTTTGTATTAAAATGTTAATTATCAACTGCACAAGCTTCCTAAGAAAAGGACTACATCTCTCTTTTTTTTGGTTTTCAAAATTCCTTGTAGGAGAAAATTGTTCCTTTTTCCCTATTTGAACTAAAATAATTCCAACAGGGAAATTATTCATGTTGATTTAAACTAACAACATATTTTGAGTGTGAATAACAACAGGAAAAACGACTTGGTTTTGGGATTGTTGTAGTCCAATGAAAGCCTTATCAAAGGAAATTATTTGTATGCATTTAGGTTGTATGATTAGCTAATAGTGACCTATTGTTTCAACACTTAGAAGACATGGTGGAAAGAAGAAAAAAGCAGTAGAGTGATACAATGTAGAATTGAATATACCTCATGTATCAGGGATGAGGAATCAAATGAGAGGAGGGTTATATAAATCCCTCCATATTTGGAAGAAGCAGTAATGAGTTTGGAGGATGACCTTCAAAGCCATAGATATGATAATGAAAATCTCATCTGAGCACAAGAGAAGAAGACATATTTAAATGCAGTGCTACTACAAATTTTGTCTGAAATACAAAATCACTTGTAGCAAGGACCAAATGCCACTAATGCAGGAAGACATCAATTGAGGAAGATACAAATCCCATCAAATATTCAAAAGCATGAGCCATCACACAACAATGCAGGGAAAGGTCCTCTAGGAAGAGGCATAGGGGTGATAAGAGGAACATATCTAGTGAAGGCTCTTGAACAGATTTCTCCAATGAGAAGACCACCACTTATGAAGGATTAACCAACAATGACATTGGCCCAAATACCCCAAAGAAAAGGAGGAAGAGGCATTCCAAGAATTTCCAATTAGAGGAATTCAAGAAGGAAAAACCACCCACATTTGATGGAGAAATCAATAAACGTGAAGAAGCAGAGGGATGGCTACTAGGATTGAATAAATAATTTAGAGTACACAATTAATTCAGGAATATGAAGGAAAGGGTGGCCATCTTTAACCTTAATAGAGGGGTTTCCATTTGGTGGGAAGACCTCAATAATGTCAAATGGATTAATGAAAATAAGTTGACCTGGAAATAGATTGAGAAGTATTTCAAGAAGGAATACCTATCAGAAAAGCACTATGGTGTCAATATCAAATAATTCCATGAACACAAGTGTTGCGGGGAAAATCCCTCTATGTTGGGTCTAGGTAAAGGAAGAGATATGACTTCCCTTAAAAGACTATTCTACCCTTAAGCTACCCCAAAATCATCTAAACAAAATGACAAGAGAGAGGAAAGAGGGTTATTGAATGCACCTTAATTCCTTGCAGTTGGCATAGACCTCTTTCGCTTGTTGTCGCTTCCTAGATCGCAAATCTCCTCCCAAATTTGACCTGCAAAATATTAGGAACATAATGCTACAACATATGCAATATATATTGATCACTTTCAAAGTTTAGACATAGATACAAATGAATAAATCAACAAAATCATACAAACATAAGATTTTGGGACAAGGATGAACTCTTTTATTAAGTTTTAAGACAAAAAGGATTACAACCTTTGTCGATAACCTCTCCACGAACTAGGTATGGGCTCCTCTTTCGTGGCTCCAAGTGCATCAATCCCACATTATCTTCTCGCAACCAACTTAAAACCAAGGGAATGAGGAATGGTTTCATAAGGAGAAAGGATGGGGGGGAAGGCTGAGGCTAAAACTCGGAATGGGATGCAAAACTTGGGCTAAGAAAGGGAAGGGATTTTGGAATATTTTTGTTATTCACTTTCTTATGTTCATAAATGACACCCTGAGACCTCTTTTTATATGAGAAAAATATGGTTATTTTGTTTGGGGATGGGCTACAAGCGGTATAATGGTTAGGAAACCCTCCATAGCTTGTAAACTTCGTCGAATTCCGCATAATTTTATATTTTTTGTAACTTTTGGAGGTAAATATGGGTTATCTAGCATGCAACATGCGTATGTACGTGATCTAACTAAAATGCAACACAGGTGTGTACGCGGGCTATTAGTTCAGAAGGGTGCATACACTCTCCAAAAAATGGTTTTTTAAGAGGAAGCCTCAACAATATTTTGGAAAAGTATGCAAAAGGAAAGGCCAATGTCTTGTATGCATAGATAAGGCATTTTGGATTATAATAGATGCCCCCTAATGTGTGAGGTTAGAAGAGCAACTGATGGCCGAAGTACATTAAAATATCTTTACCAGTGGGAAGGCACGGAGTTGACTGAGCCCAAGACAAGTGGTCATGAGCATGTCATCTTCAAAACAATGATAATATCTCTGAGGCAGACATAGCCATGCTTGGGATGAACTAAGCATGGCTTCCAATCAAGTACATTACATATATGTGTCATATATGACTACTAGAAAAAATATAAATGTCCATATAAAGTGAAGCCGTGAATAATACACAATGGATCTACATATCAATATCATCTGAATATATACAAGTACAATATGGTATGCATATTCAAGAAGCATTGATTCTTGTGGATGGAGATGAGGACTTCATAACTCAAGAAACAAATTCAATATCTTCAAAACTCAGGTAGGAGTACAATAGGAGTGTAAGAATCACTACCTTGAGGTCTTTGACGTGTTGTTTTGGAAATACTGAAGGATCTTGATCATCAGGCACTAAACTTCATTGATTTTGATTCTGAACTTGTCTCGACTCTCGGGATGGCTGACTCATGAAATTCAATATATAAACTGCAGAATGGATGACTAATGAAATTCAATATATAAACTGCAGAATGGATGACTCGGGTTGGATAAAATTTCCCTTGGACAAAAGCACAACAAAATGATAAGACTCATGCAACATGGTATTGACATAAGTCTGTGACATAGGATGCACCACAAACTCTCCATATGTTTGGAAGAGTAACCAAACAGACGAGGACACAACTCTACATAATGAGAACAGATTCCTAAGGTCGTGCCAGATCCCAATGCTTAGTGAATAAACAAAAGGATGTGATTTTTCCAAGGGAGACAATCTTGCTACCGATAATAGAGAATGTATATCCTGTCCTCTCTTTTTGGAATATTTGATTTTTTTTTCTTTTTCAAATTTTTAACGAGCTTGAAAAAGGATAAAATAATGTTACATTACAAAGGAGGAACGAGAGTCGAGGTCAAGCAAACTAGTTCCAATATTATGGAACATACCGATCATCAATGAAAGGAGACATGTGCAGGATAAGGACACTTGAGCAAATTCCTCCATGGGTCAAGGTGTCAGATCGCAAGGGAAAAAGTGTTTCAAGGCTTACATTTAAGGAATTCTTTGAAAGTTCAGTTAAATATCAACATGAAGTTGGAATTAGGCCAAAGACACAAGGATGAGACATGAGATGTGATTAAGTATGACACAACAAGACTCCTTCCATGTGGAGTTTTATGAGCCCAAAGAAGGTAAGATTGGTGGTTTTTCACGTTTAGAGAGTTTGAAAAACACTAAAAGAAGACTCCAGAGAGTTCATTTTTCATAACTAGTTCAGCCAGTTTGAAAAAAGGTTAAAATTATACCGAAAGGAAGTCTCTTCAAAACCATTTTCAGGAGTGTGACATAGACAAGATCACTCAACTATATTTTCATTTGAGGATTCAGAAAATAGCTTAACTATGGACTCATAGCCATTTTCTAATTTTAGTCTCCTTATCTCGAAAAAGTGTAAAATATAACTTAGGAGAACTCTCCCAGCAATACATGTCTCCCAAGGCATACCTTTTTCCTGGATAATCTATTGGTTGGAAAAAGGGTCAAACTTATGACAAATAGATGTTCTTTCTAGACCAATTAATGAGTGTGAAAGGAACAAGGTCACTTGATGATATTTTCATATTTAGGGAGTCTGAAAAGAGCTTAACTATGGACTCTGGTGGGGTCCATTTTTCATAGATAATCTCCAAGTCCCAAAAAAGAGAAAAACCAAAACCAAGGAGAATGGCCCTTTTTCAAAAATTTAGTCCCTCAAACCCAAAAAATGGTTAAACTTGCGCTTAAGAATACTCTCCTAGAGAACCAAAGCTCCTAGGGTATACCTTTATTCGTAACTTAATCATATGGAACGAAAAAGGGGTAATATACGTCCAGACAAATGTTCCTTCAAATTTTAGTTTGACGAGCGTGAAGGGCAACAAGATAGCTCGACAATATTTTCAATTTTAGAGATTCTGCAAAGGGCTTAAATAAGACTCCAGGGGGGCTTCTTTTCTTAAGTAATCTAAATGAGACAGAAAAGAATAAATATGATCTCGTTAGATATTTCTTTCAAAGTTTAAGTGGGCCTCAAAGACAATAAACTATGCTCATAGGGAGTCCCTCGGGTATGAGCCAGAAACAATGAAGAAGAATGGGCCTTTGATGTACAATCATGGCGGGACTAAAAGGACTCCCAAGGCTATGGAAAAACTCATAGCATGGATGCAAAAATGCATCAAAGGATCTACCTAGAGCATCCATGTAGAGGAAATATTTACCACCTAAATATGACACTTCTAAAGCAACACAGAAGGTTTTGTGTCGCACTTTGATGGGATTGATGCTATGGAAAAGAGAAAAAGTAAACAATATGAAAAATGCAAGGTGGTGAGAACCTAACCTATATGCAAATGTCAAAAAACAACTTATACCACAAGATGATATGGGTGTAACCCATATCATAAAAACACTAAACCAAAAGTACATTAGAATGATCCACATAGCTCTTCAAAAATAATCTCAAGTATCCATCGAGGCAAGAAAAGGGAAAAACAGGACCAAATTGTGGCAAAAAAGGCCAAAAAAGTCTATAAATAAAGGTGGAAAACTCATTTTAACCATTGTAATTTGGAAAATAACCAAAAAGTAAAAAAACCCTCTTCTTCAAAACGCGAATTCAAGGAACTATGGTGGATGAAAGATCCTCAAGCTTGTAGCAAGTAAGTACAAATGACCTTTCCTTTCATTTTCATCCATTAGTAGTTTCTTAGTTTATTGTTGGAGGGTCTGCACCCTTGTAAAAGGGTCAGGCCTAGTGCACACGGGCTATCCACGCCCAACACACATATGTACATGGCTAAAGTAGCACTTAGCTCACGTACATACACGATTTTCTTAAAGATAGCACGCGTACATATTTTTAACTTTAAAAAAAAATCAAAAAAATTGCAACAAGATGTATGTTCATTGGTGGAAAAGGGAACATGAAGAGCTAGATGTCTTGGTAGAGGAGGATCCAGGAGCTATTTCCATGCTTAAGCAGTGTGGTATGTGTAAATTTTTTCAGTGTCCATTCATGAGGGCAAAACCCATATTACTAAACCACTTGATAGAGAAATGGCATCCAGATGTAGAGGCTTTCATTCTAGAGGGTCAATCATTGCCTCCGACGACAGAAGACAATTATGTTTTGACTGTCCTCTCTAGGAGGGGGGAACCGGTCAACTTGGGGACCTTTCCTGTAGGACCATATAACATAGAGGACTATATTGGGATGTATTGCAAGGATGGTACTGAGAAAGTAGGATCTCAAGTGTCGATACATAAGATCACTAGCCTTAGTATTAGGATAGTACTATTCATGATTGGGTGGATCACGGGATCTACAAAACTTCATTAGGCTTCCCGTGCATAGATGCATTGTGTAGTTTAGTGTCTTGATGCCATTATTTTTTACTAGAGAACTACAATGATCACATGCATGAAGAAACAACTAACCAAATACGAAAGAAGGACGAACAAGAACTTTGGGTTCAGGAATGTATTGTGTGATTTATTTTTCGAGAGAGTGCCAAGCCTTAGCCTGAGGGAGATAGTACGAGGTCATATTTCCTCCTTTCCAACATTGTGCAGGTGGCCAGCTTTATTACCTCGCTAGGGTGCAAGGAGAGTACAGGAAGCCTTCAAAGACAATTTTTTTGGCTAGTGGTCCCATCAGACTCCTGTCATCGAGGACTACCCTTATGAAGGGATCATTTTACTAAGGGATCATGATATTTCCATGCCCCCTAATGAGGAGCACAGAGAGATAGATAAACAGACTTCAACGTTATTTAATTTTTAAATTTTTAAATATTATCCTTTTTACGGTAATTTAAAAGTACTAACTCAAATATATTTCATATGTAGACATTGGACCAATGCGACCGACTAACTTCTCCTTGACCAGGCATCGTCCTCGAGCAGATGTCAAACTGGCAGGAGTAGGAGGATTAGCAATTGTATAAGGACCCCCATACGGAGAGTCTGAGAGAGTACTGTGACAAGTAGAGAGTAACCTGACAACTCTCACTCATGCAGTGTCGATGGTAGAGATAGAGGACCTTCCCTCGGCTATGAAACCACATGTTTTAGGGGTGCCCAGGCCATGGGTCTAGTTGTTCTGGTGTCTTACAAACATCGTAGTTCATTATAGTAGGGTCAATAGGCCTAGACCATAGTTATTACTGGACGACACATGTGTCGAGGGAAATTTTTGTACTCTGTAGTGAGGGCTTGAGCCCAACAGTGTATACCGACTCTATTTGAGAATTTATGGCCCACTTTGTACTCATGACATTAATTTTTGGAAAATATTATTATATACATCTTTTATTCTTATGGATAAACATTTTGTAAAAATGTATTTACATGTGTGTGTGTGTGTGTTTTTACTTTTATGTGTAAGCAACATGCCAATCTAATAATTGAATATCCAATGTATCAGTTAGTTGATTATATCTCATAGGAACATGAATATAAGTAATGTTAGCACATAGAATTGTAGGGGTAAAAAAGAATCACTTTGGTTTTGTTTTTGAGTCACACCTTTGATACTTACATCATTACCTTGACATGTCACAACTACAATTTGTACGCAAGTTTCTCCTTGTCACCATCCATCCATTTAAGTGTCAAGTCAAAGTTGGGTGTATGTGTTTCCAACTCACTAAGAGTGTTTGCAGCATACTCAAAGTACCTCATGCATTCATTTGTCATCATTGCATTTAAAGGATCGTGTCAAAGAGGATTTCATTGTTTTCATATCCTACATTTAACTACCTTTCGGGGATTATGTCACATATCTCATAACAACTTCCTAGAAGTGTGCAATTCATGTTTGAATTAGGTGTTGCAATCTGGTAGACGGGCGCTGTGAACTGGTGCTGCAGACTGGCTGAAGAGGAGAATTGGAGGTTAGATAGCTTGCAAACACATCTGTTCAAATTCACAGACAACTGCATCAAGCCCAGGTCTACCAGGTACTCCATGACAGTTTCCATGTTGTTTAAAGGTTGACAAAAGGTTTTTTCTAATTTATCTATCGACGTTGCAAACTGTTAAATTCTTTTGATGCCATCTTTTAAACTCACCTTGATGTTGTTTTGAACCTTGACCACCAGACCAGGTTGCCTTTTGACCTCATTCATATTTCCCACTTCTCATAAATTACCTGTTCCACTGAATTTTCCCTAGCATTGTGAACTGGTTACTCTGGCACTACGAACCCTTTGTTCCAACATGACTAAAACTTTCATCTTTTGCATATTTAAAAGTTCAGTTTTGAAAGAGTGAATTTGCACCCCTATCAAACTTGAAATATGTGATTGATCATCTTTTGAACCAGGTTTAAAGATCGCACACATTATCATGTTAATTGATATTTATATTTATGAAAAAACCTTGTTTTAGCAAAGAATTCACATTTTGTCTCCCTTTTATTATAACTCTCAGTTGTTGTTCCTTATCCCTCAGGTTCAAAGAGTGTCTTCTCCCATACCTCAATGTGTATAGAGTAAGGTGCATAAATCTTTGTACAAGGTCAGAGACTTGGATTATAGGAAGAATATTAAGGGAGTGGTGGGAATGTACCATGAGACCATTGATAAGGCAATATTTTTAGCCAAAATATTCTTTCCCCTCCACAGGAAGTTCGGAAATCTCTAGAGGAAAAATAGATCTCATCAAGCTCAAATCAGAAAATTAAAGGAAGAACTACAACCTTTTAAAGAAGAATTGGCCAAGAGAAACTTGGACATGATGTCCAAGGTTGCTACCAAGAGAAGCTATAGAATTTTAAAATGAAGACATTAAGCCTCCATAACCAACATCAATTTTGGTCAAATTTCATGTTTCATGCATTTTACAACTTTTTGATGATGGCTATGTTTTGTAAACCATCATTAGCTATTTTTTTTCTTTATTCTGTTCATGTACCAATATTATGAAGTTTTTGCAGCATATTTGGACACCTGATACAATTTTGGGATGTTAAAACTTTGGTAAAGTGAAATAAGAGGCTACAGGAAATTCTGCAGTGTCGGCATTGCGAATTGGTAATTTATGACAGTGTGTAAGCATTGGTACACAACAGAGGATTGTTTTGATGATAAATTTTGAATGTCAATCTAGGTTCCTATGAAATTTGGTGTGGAAGAAAATAATGATTATTTTGACTTGCTGACAAAAATTCAGCCCAACCCATTTCGTAGTTTTGGAGAAAAGATAAAAACATCATCTACAGGAAAGTTCACAATGAATAGTGTCAAAGGCATTGCGAACTCTAACAGTCTAACAAATTCGAGCTATGGGAAGGCTTCCAGCTATCAGGGAAGGTTCAAATGGTCCCCTAGGAGTTATTTGGACATGAGGGACATGTGTTCCATCTCCATATCAAGCATCATGACCTGATTCAAAAGGAATTTATCTCAATAGACAAGATCCCAAAAAAATAGGAATTTGTTAGCTTTTTGTTGGAATCTTTTGTAACAAGACTCTTAAATGGAGGAGGACCCTATGTAGCTCCTTGGTTTCTACCTCCTTAGGGTAGATAGAGATCATTCACTATATATGAAAGTGGATTTTGATAAGGAATGGTTTGGCTTCATGATCCAAGAGAGGAGAGATCTAGATGAGTAGTTGAGTTGCTCATTTGTAAGCCTGAGGGTATGTTTGTAATGACATTTTCTGCCATTAAAGATTCATGAGAGTTGTTATCAGATTGCCTTATTGGTTTTGCCATTTATTTGTTATCTTCTTGATTAAATATATTACATGTTTTGAGAATCATAGCTACCATTGATTGATGGATTCATGAACAACAGAGGATCTGATGTAGCTTTCCCATTAAATCATTTTTTATTGTTTAAGCAATCTTTAATTTGTTTGCAGAAAGGATATTTGTATAATGGATGTTATTCCTTTTTTCATATTCACCATGCTTCTACTCATCATTATATATCCCCTTTGTCTGTTATACAACTACCTTCTCCCTTTCTTTCCCATTCTTGTTGATCCACCTACTCAAACCATTCAATCCATTTATATTTTGATGGGTACTAGGCTTACACCTACAACAATATAGGTGTGACTTCTAGTGCTAACAAGTAATATAATCAAAATATCATTCTAAGAGATGTACCCTAAGGAATCATCAGTGAAGGGTGGGATCATAGACATGGTATACCCCATTTAATTGAGACACGACAAATTGAGCATATAGATAAACCGGGAGGTGATAAATACCATGTGACACGACATCACGTAGTAATTTTATTCTGACACTGTACTCGAAAACATTATTGGTTGCTTTGCCTAAAAAAATACCTCCAGAAGAAATCAAATGACCAAAAGGTGAAAAAATCATCCAAGATTCGGAAGCAAGCCTCCGAGTGTGTTGGCTAGCACCGTATGCAAACCCAAAATAGACCTTCGATTCACTTGACATCTTCCACAGTGAAAATAAACACAATAAGGTACACACCCATAAAAAAAAGACAAGATTGTATAAATAAATCTATACATATGTACAAGAAGTCATGTTCAAAAGACCAATCTAAGCATAATACTTCTTAAGGTTGAGCCCATTTCTAGGCTCCGATAAAGCATTACCTTCGAAATCAACCAGTTGATAGGAACCCTTTTCTAAAACCTTCTTCACAATGAATGGTCTGAACCACATGGGCTTGAAATTTCCTGCCCCCAAGGGATCTTTATATTTTTCATCGACTAGAACAAGATCGCCTTCAAAGAAAATCTAAGGGCATATGGACCTAACATACTAACACTTAGCACATTGTTTGTGAGCCTCGTTGGCCAAGGTTGCATCTCAATGTTGCTCGAGATATAAAATATGTTCCTCAAGTGGTGTGTTTCAAAGAAGTAGTTCCACTTCCAAATTAAGATAAGGGATTTGGCATTCTATAGGGAAGAATTCCTCCAGCCCATAAATGAGTTAGAAAGGAGAAATATCAGTAGCAGTATTGACTGAGGTTCAATAAGCCCAAAGTGTCAAGTACAACATCAAATGCCAATTTGACTTGGTCAAATTGATTTTTTATTGGAAAATAGTCTTGAGAGACTTATTGATAACCTCCACTTGACCATTCACCTATGGGAAATAAGGTGATGAATTTTCCTACTTAAACCCTAATTTTGATGCTAACTTAGATATCATCTTGTTTTAGAAGTGACTACCATGATCTATGAAAATCTCCTTCGGAATACCAAATCTAGCTACAATGCGGTTAAAAATGAAAAGTGTAGTCATTTCCCCATCATTGTCGAATGTCGGCATAGCTTCAACCCACTTAGTAAAGTAGTCTAGTGCTATGATGATATAACGATGCCCCCAAGATGAAATTGGGTGGAATGTAGTGAAATCAAACCCCCACTTGGTGAAGGGACCAACAACAATAACTGGGAACATGGGAGCTGGGTGTGATCGCATCTTTCGAGATAATATTTGGCACGAGTGACACTTCTTGACCACCTCTATGCAATATTTGATCAACGAGGGCCAAAAGTATCCAGCGCGAAGAATATTTTGGGCTGTTTCCAACCTAAACAGGTGACTGCCACATGATCCTCTGTGACAAACATTTAACACAAGTTCTACCTCTTCGTGAGTGATACATTGACTGAGAATGCAATCCACTCCTCGGCGATATAAATTATTATCAAGGATGAGATATTTTCGCACTTGATGGCATATTCATTGACACTCATCACGAGAAGAAGAATGTGTGCACTTCAAAGTCTGAACATACAGAAGTATATATCCATACCAAGGGTCCGAAGATGCAATAAGGAAAAGATCACCATTAATCAGTGACTATTTGGAAAATTATTACCACTCTCAACCAGAAGTTCCGATATTAGTTCACCAAAGACCAAAGACTTTTTAGACTTTGTCGAAACAAAATCAAAGTCAAATTCTTGTAGGATGACTACCATCGAGTGATTTTCCCTTCGATGATCTGTCATGTTAACACATATTTAAAAGGGTTTATGACAACAATGATGGTGGTATTTCGAAGTAAGATGTAATGATGGAACCGTTGGACAGAATGAATGGCTGCCAAATCAAATTTCTCAACATGTGTGTAGTTGAGTTATGATCCTACCAAGCCTCAACTAAGATAGTTGATTCGGATTTTATGAGCAGAAGCAAATTAATATGGATTATTATTATTCTTAGCATAGAAACACAAGGATAGAAAAGGTACAATAACCGAGATACAGTAAAATTGGTTTCTATTCAATAAGAAAATGTGTTGAAACTGTAAAATGCAGTGGAAAACAAGATTTCTATAATGATGGCGACTTATCTCTTAAAAGTGATGTGACGGTTGTGCTCATTCACAAGAAAATGGTTACAATGAATCTCTCCAAGATGTTTTAAAATAAACAGGAATGAAAAAACCCTAGACATCCAAAAACCTAACCCTAGGATATGAAGCACCAAAATTCATGTGGGCCCTGTTGGGGTAAGTTAGTACATCAACTTCCTGGGGTTGTAACTTTTGCATACAATCTTCATTTTAGGTGCACGATATCCCGTTGGAAAGTTCTACCCAAGGAATACACATATTTTCACCATAATATTACTTTGTACACAATATAACTGTGGTAGGCCTTAAAACCATTGTTTAGGGCCTCCAAACGGCCCCAAAAGTCAGGGACCTAAAAACTAGGAAAAAAATGCCAAGCTAGAAAACTGCCAAAATGAGCCAGTTGGAATAGGTGGGAGGCCACCGACATCCATCTGGATCAATCCTCCACCCTTAGGAAGAAATTTTATCCATTTCATTGAGTGTCCCCATTAGGTGAGGAATTTTTTGTTGAATTTGGACCCAGTTGAGCCACTTGCCTTGGTGCAGGAGCTACCTTGATTTGACAACTTGATAAAGTTGGATCCTTTGTTGGTGAGTTCCCTTGACCCGTGTTTCCACAATATAATCACTAGATGCCTATTGCATACAATTAGGGTTTAGATATGTTGGTATCAATTGTTCTTCTATCTCTTAGGTGTCCAATAATGGTGGGAAATATGGCCGAAGGAGATCCATGTTTAACACTGGGTGCAGGTCAAGGAAAGGGGGAATGTTTATCTCAAAATAATTGTCACCCACATCCTTGGTGATGGTTTAAGGTATGTAACAGATTGGGAAAAGCTTCGATGGGGCCCTATAAGGAATTCTTTCTACAAGTGTAACCACACTTTTTCTCCTACCTGAAACTTATGTGGCACTCGATGTTGATCATGGCACTGCTTGTACCTGGAATTGGACTTCTGTAAAATATCCAGAGCATGTTGGCGGATGTGTTGGATTTGCTCAATGAACAAGGAGTATTTTTTAGCTTCAGTTAGAGGAGGTGATGAATCGACCGGGGTGGCTGCAAGAGGTAGTGAAACATCCATGGGACCCAATGGTTGGAATGCCAACCCGACCTGAAAGGGGATGTGGTCAGTTGAGCTATGTAGGGTTATTTTGTAGCTATGTTGAACATAGGGTAGAATCTCATCACATGTGAGGGGATTCTTGGAATTTTACATGTGCAGGATATGAACGATCATCTGATTAATGACCTCAGTTTGGCCATTTGTCTGGGGTGGAAGGCAGTGGATTTGGTGAACTTGGTATCTAGCAATAACCAGAGGCTCGACCAGAATGTGTTGAGGAACCGGCTGTCCCGATATGAGACAATGGTTTGTGGGATTCCAAATGTACCCAGACTTGTTCAAAGAAGGTATTGGTAGTGTCCTCTGATGTGATCCTCTTCTTGCAGGCGGCCAATATCACCATCTTGGAAAAGCGATCAACAACCACAAAGACATAGCCATTTCCTCTCTTGGTGGATGGAAGGCACGACATGTAGTCTATTGAGATGGATTCCCATGCCCTTTCAAGAGTAGGTAGGGGGTGTACAAGACCTTCTTCTTAGTGGTCAGTTTCGAAATAGCATAGGCAATGTAGGACCTAGTATACTTGATGACATCCTGTCGAATTTTTGGCTAGTAGAAATATTTCTGCAACAATGCCACTGTCTTTTCGATGTCAAAGTGTCCTAGCACCCAACTGTAGTGGGCTTCCCAAATCATCTTTGCTCACTCGCTTGATGGAATCCAAATATGGCCCACTCAGAAAATAGCCTGTCTTGAATATGGAATTTAGCAACCACCGAGTGTGCACCCAACTTTTGGTATGTTGTGGCGAAGTCAAGGTCTGTCTCATAGAGGTTGGGCCATCCAGAGGTCTCGTGGTCGCAATAATCTAGCACCATAGTGAGTGTTGCAACTGGAGGTTGGCTGAAGCAATTACTGACTCGGTTGGTACTGACTATTTTATACTTGATGTTGAGGTGGAACTTCTACAACTATATGGACCACTTCTGATGGCATTCATTCTATAATTTTCCTTGTGTCTACATGAAATGTAGTGGCTTATGATCTGTGTGGATGATTATCTCCTTCCTGAGAATGTAATGTCTCCGCTGGCGGTGGGCTTGCACAATGGAGTACATTTATTTTTCATAAGTAGAGTAATTATGTACAACATTTTATAATGTCTCACTATGATAAGCCATGGGGTGGCCATGTTGAGTGACAACTGCAACCACAACATACTATGAAGCATCTGTCTTGATCTCAAAGGGATGTTGAATTTCTAGTAATGAAATTACTAGGGTTGAGCACAAACGTTGCTTTAAATCATCAAACACTTATTGTTGGGACAATACCCACACAAATGTTTCCTTACAACCACCTCTGGTTGCTTGGTTGAGGACCCATGCAATATGGGAGAATCTCAACACGAACCTGCGATAGAAATTGGCAAGGCCTAAGAAGCTTCGAAGCTTAGTGAGTGTGGTTGGGGCTGGCCAGTCATGGATGACCTAGATCTTGACTTGATCCACATGCACACCATGTTGATCCATGATGTATCCTATGTACTAGACCCTGTCCATGCCGAAGGAGCATTTTTCCAAGTTGGCATATAGCTTGTGTTGCCGCAAGGTGTCCAGAACCTATTGAATATGTTGCAAGTGTTCCACCCAAGTCTTGTTTTAGATGAGGATTTCATCTCGATACACCACTACAAAAGTATAGGTGAAAGGTCACAGGATATCATCCATCATCCTCATTAAATTTTTTGGAGCATTTGTCAAACCAAAGGGCATGACCAACAATTCAAAAAGACCTTCTTTTGACTTGAAGGAAGTCTTCTATACATCTGTCTATTCTATGGGGACATGGTGGTAGCCAGACTTCATATCAATATTACGGAAGTATTTGGGCCCCTTGATTTTTTCAAGGAGATCATCGATTATGGGAATCGGGTACTAGTTCCTGATTGTGATTTTGTTTAGGGCTTGGTAATCAATGCAGAGTCACCAAGTCACATCTTTCTTCTGCACCAGCAGGATTGGGCTCCCACAAGGCGATGATATGGGACATATGTTCCCCTTATGGAGAAGTTCTTGGATATGTCGCTTGATCTCCTCATTCTCTAATAGAGAGCAACGGTAGACTAAGCCATTGGGTAGCAGTGTTTCAGGGGTCAGATCGATGGGATGCTTGACCTGACAGTGCAAAGGTACCTCGATAGGTGAGGAGAAGATATCTTTGTATTCTTCCACAACCTTGTCCACTTTCTTCTATTTTGTGGAGAGGTCGGTCGTGAAGGCTGTGGATGTGGCTGCAATATTTCACTCACTCTGAGAGCAAATCATGAAGAGGAAAAATTTCTCAATTTGAGAGATGACCTTCCTACATTGCTTGGCAGATATCAAGGAAATATCACTAGGTGGGACTGCCTTAGGTATCCTGTATAATTTCCTGTTCAAAGTAATAATAACACTATGAGGCCTAGAATCATATACAACATGATGTTTCCATAAATAATTTGGCCCAAAAGAACATTACAAAATTCAAGAGGAGAAAAATCACACAAATACCTCGTCTTTGAAGGGCTTGATATCATATGACATGAGACACTGTTGGTTGACGCAGAGATCTCTTCCTTGGAATATCCATCCAATGGTGTAGGGATGCAGGTGCGGCATTTTTGGCAGGGCTAGGTGCTTGATGGCCTCTTCTAATATGAGGTTATTCTGGATACCTCTATCAATGATAAAGTGCAGCGGGGTGAATTTTATCCACATCTGTGAATGAAAGAGGTGCTCACCTTCTTATGTCTCGTATGGTTCATCGGGATGGACCTTGCGTCTCCCACTTTAAGGTCATCACTCGATTTCAAAACCTGGGTCTGATTTAGAATATTTCACCTTAGCCACCATCGATTTCTTGGAGTGACAATCAACAGTGTTATGTCAAGGGCTCTTATGGAAGTTGCACCACTTCTCGATGTCTTTCTTTGTCTTTTCGGTGTCCTTTTATTGCATCCTAGACTGGTTGTCCTAAAGATTTCCATCTTTTATCTATCCTTTGTTTTGTGGTTTGGAGCTTCCCTTTACTAGCTTCTTATGTGAGGGGTTCTGATCTAGAATCGGATCCAGGAGCTTGATGGGGCTCAAAAAGGCCTAAAAATAAAAGTTCTTGGAATGGCTTCAAAAAGGACGTGTGCATAGGCCCCGTCGATACGAACCCAACAAAACTTGACCAGATCAAACAGACGTTGTATGCTCAAGTTATGGGGATCTGTTTGGTTTACCAAACAGGCAACAAAATGTTGATTGTACAGTTCATACAGTGCCACGTGGCACCTGACTGTACAAGTTGTACGATCGTACAAATGACGTGGAAGGCACAGTCATCTCTAACATGGAAGCTTCCATAGGCGACACGTGATAGACACAGTTGGCAAGTAGATTGGGTGTACAGATGTTGACAGGACATGTGGACCAATCTGGGGGTGACACGTGTCACCACTACAAGGGTGACACGTGGCACGCCCATAAATCTTACATGGTAGTAGTTGCTGACATGGTCATTGGGTAGTTACTGGTTGATTACGTGGCATTTTTAACGCATGGGAAGGTCCCACATGGCCCAGACATGGGCTACCACGTGGCACCCATTTGTTGGTTGTTGGTATTGAAAAAATACTGGAGTTGTAAGGTTCGACCTCGATACCTCTAGGCTTGGGGAGCACTTTGGGCAGGGTGATCTAGCCAACCTGCCTTCATTGATTCTTGAAATATTAAATGGTAAAGTTTTATTTAAGGTTTCAAATTTGGTAACTCAGCAGAGGAAAGGGTTGGGGCTAGGCCCCAGCCCTTGATCGCACCACTACATAGAACCATAGCAATGGGAATGACCCCTGATTTAGTCTCTGAATATATGGGGGACCGAGTCTTGATTTGGGTGCAGAATATATCGTGTAGCCCTGGTTCCACGAGAAATGTCATATGACCTAGTTTGTTTGGTGATTAGTGTGGGGTGTGGTGGAAATCCCACAAGTTAAGGCTTAACCACCAAAATGTATAGTGCATACGACTTAGGGTGGTGGCTAGGGGGTTGGGCACACCGTTTGGGCGTGGTCCTATCATTTTCACCATACGACCGGGGTTTGCGAGGTAAGGGCCAATGCGTAGCCCCTAGGGGGTTGGCGCTTGGTCATATGGAATCCATTTTACCATGTTTATGGGTGCGCACCCAGGCCAGAGGGGCTTAGCCCAAATTTTAGTTATAATGTGGGTTATAAACAATACAATATGGGTTTTTTAATGATTTCTTCAGCAGTGTTGAAGATTTTTGGCCCTTTTGGGGGGATATTGGGCCCTTGTTGAGGCTAGATCTTGGGGGGAAGTTGGGAGATGGTTACCAACTTTATATCTATATAAACCAAGCCTTCTTGAGGCCATGGGAGGAGATTCAAAGTATTTTTATGATGAATATTTTCCAGGCCAAAGCCATTTTTATGCAGGGAAGTTATTGAGGAGCACACCTATGCGAGCCATTTCTGGGAGCTCCGGTCATCCGATTTGAGTGTCATTTCTTCTGTTCAGTTCTAGATATATGGTAGAAAAAGACCAAATCAGTTTTGTAACCTTTTGGAATTACTATGATGTACTTATTGAGCTTTGAACAGAAATAAGAAAGCCTCACCCACTCAGACAAAGGCCCAAAGACGTACGCAAGATTGTCGAACTCCACTATCACATTGGTTTTATGGTTTGTTGTTGTTTTATGCTTCATTTCAGTTCTCTACATGTTTATATGGTTGTCATATTTCTTCTACATTTCTTCCTCTTTCTTTAATCTTCTTAATTGGTTAATCAACACATGCTTAATAACTCAACCATAGTCATGTAAAAGATCTTTTTGGATCAAGTGGTATCAGAGCTAGTTGATGTTTTGATTTGAGTTTTACATGTTAACTAGGGAAAAGATACATCGTGGTGAAGGAGAGATTGTTGAAGAGAATAAATTGATTGGATTGAGAAAGATAACTTCTCACTGTGAGAAGATGGCATTGCAAGAGGGACTTTCTTAGGATGAGAAAGAGTTTCGAAAAAAATTCTTCGCCATGTCAGAGATGATGAAGGTTTTGTACAAGGATTACTTGGAACAGAAAAGACCAAGTCTAGGTGAATATTCAAAGGGAAAAAGTGAATATGGAGAGGATCCTCCTCAAATTCCTCCTTCACCTTCATCATCACCTCCTTCTTCTCCTTCTTCTTCAAGTTCAAGTTCTAATTCCAATGCAAAGAAACATGTCCATAAACATAAGAATGGAATGCATTTATTAAAACTTGATGTTAAATTCGAATTACCCATGTATGATGGTGAAGTTAATGCAGAGAGACTTGAAAATTGGGTCAAACATGTGGAGTTCAATTGAAATGTTCAATAGATCAAGGATGAGGCCACACAAATCAATTTGGCATCATTGAGACTTGCAGTCACATCACTCATCTAGTGGAAAAGCAAGTTGCAAAACAGAACACAACAAGTGGGTAATGTATTTCCATCATGGAAAAGTTTTATTTCTACACTTAGAAATCAATTATATCCTTTGGTTTATAAAGAAAAAGTGTTAATTGAATGGAAAGCTTTAAAACTAAGAAAAGGACAAACAATGCAAGAATACACTCATGGATTTCATAAAATGGCATTGATGTTTGATATTCCTTTACATACCCAAGAAACCCTTATGAGGTATATAGGAGGTTTACCTACACATATTAGAAACATTGTATTCATGTTTGGACCAACTAATCTTGATGAGGTTTATGTTCAAGCAACATACATTGAAGTAGGAAAAATAGGTGTTGGTGTATCAAGGAAATCATCTTCAAGGAAAGAGGACAAAACGAAGTGGCATGGAAACAAGTCAAATTCAGTGATGAGAAAGGAAAATAGGCCCTCTTTCAATCATTGCAAGAAAGATGTGCATGTCTAGGACCATTGTTGGAAATTGCATCCCAAGAAGAGACTAAAATGGTTCAAGGAAAAGAAAGGGAGGCAAACAGTCACAGGGACAACACGACCGACAGACTTGGGATAAGATTCAGGTGATGAATCAAATGTATCATTGCTTAGTATGACAAGTAAAATTGGTGCAAGAATTGATTATAGACGGAACTTGTTTCATATAAGGGTCATCATGCGGCACACTAAGGTTGATACATTAATCGATAGTGGATCTCAATCTAACCTAATTTCAGAGGAATTGGCTAAGCATTTGGGATTAAAAACACAAATGCATCATAAGCCATACACACTTAAATGGATAAGCAACAATCATCAAATGAACATAACCAAGTAGTGCACATTAAAATTTGCTATCTCATCTAAGTATGTGGACGAGGTAACATGTGATGTGGTGCCACTAAGTGAATGTGGAATGGTCTTAGGTAGTCCATACTTGTATGATCATAAAGAAATCTTATACAAGGCAAAGAATCAATATCAATTAACTAAAGCAAGTCAAGATTATGTGGTTCATGCTCATCACGTAAAGGAAAATAAAAATCTTCAAACTATGGAACAATTAAAGAAGAAAGTTCAAGAAAGAAACAAACCTATAATTGTTTCAAATAAAGTAATAGATCTTAAGCAAGAACAGAAGATCATTGTGGAATGGAAAATCAATCAAAGTTTTCTTCAAGATAAGCTAATGTCATGCAAATATTACAAACATATCACCTTGTTTGCAGTCATATTTTTTATGCTATCATTAGTAATGTTGTCTGCATGGATTATAGTGGCTTCAGTAAGATGTGACAGGGTACAAATGGCTAACAATATGCTGTCAGTTGTCATGATTGTGTTACAGTTGATCTTGATGAGACAGGTGCATAGGACATAGTTCAGAGACAAAGATCAAGTTGGGTGGCCTATCCCAAGCTTGATGACTGGTCAGTAACCTTTTGGGGACCAAAAGGTCCTTTAGTGGGGAGGTGTGCTCCAGAATCAGATCCAGGAGCTTGATGGGGCTCAGAAAGGCCTAAAAATAAAATTTCTTAGAATGGATTCAAAACATATGTGTGTGTAGGCCTCATTGATACGAACCCAATTCAACTTGAACGGGCTCAAACAGATGTTGTATGCTCAAGTTATGGCGATCTTTTTGTTTTTTCCAAACAAGCAAAACAATGTCGACTATACAATCCGTACAATGCCACATCATAGTTGACTGTACAGGTTGTACGTCCATAAAAATGACATGGCAGGCATAGTCAGTGATGACATGGTAGATTTTGGAGGTGACATGTGGAAAAAATAGTTGGCAGGTTGACTAGTCATACGGACACTGATAGGACAGGTGGACCAATATGGGGGTAACACATGTCACCACTACAAGGGTGACACGTGGCACGCCCGTACAACATACATGGTAGGTATAGACACATGGAAGTAGTTGCTGACATGGTAACTGGGTATTTATTGGTTGATGATGTGGCATTTTTGAACGAATGGGAAGGTGCCACATGGCACCCATTCGTTGGTTGTTGGTATTGCAAAAATATTGGAGTTGTAAGGTTTAGCCTCAATACCTCTAGGCTTGAGGAGCTTTTTGGGCAGAGAGAGCTAGCCAACCCACCTTCGTTAGTTCTTGAAATATTAAATGGTAATTTTTATTTAAGGTTTCAAATGTGGTAACTTGACAGAGGAAAGGGTTGGGGCTAGGCCCCAACCCTCAGTCTCACCACTACACAGAACAATCGCAATGGGATGGAATCCTAATTTGGGCATAGAATATATGGGGGACCGACTCCTGATTCGGAATATATGGTGTATCCCCGGTTCCACGAGAAATGCCATATGACCCAGTTTGTTTGGTGATTAGTGCGGCATGTGGAAAACAACCCACGGGTTAAGGATTAACCACCAAATTGTATAGTGCATATGACTTGAGGTGGTGACTATGGGGTTAGGTGCACTGTTCGGGTGTGATCCTATCATTTGCACCATACAAACGAGGTTTGCGAGGTAATGGCCAGCGCAGAGCCCCTAGGGGGCTAGCGCTTGGCCATATGGAATCTGTGTGACCATGTCTAGGGGCGCACACCTAGGCAAGAGGGGCTTAGCCAGAATTTTAGTTATAATGTGGGTTATAAACATTATAATATGGATTTTTTAATGATTTCTTCAGCAGTTTTGAATATTTTTGGCCCTTTTGGGGGGATATTGGGCCCTTTTTTAGGCCAGATCTTGGGGGCAAGTTGGGAGATGGTTACCAACTTCAGACCTATATAAACTACGCCTTCTTGAGGCCATGGGAGGAGATTCAGAGCAGGTTTATGCTAAAGATTTTCCAAGCCAAAACTATTTTTATGTAGGGAAGTTGTTGAGGAGCACACCTTTGCAGGCCATTTCTAGGAGCTCCGGTCATCTGATTTGAGTGTCGTTTCTTCTATTGGGTTCTAGAGATCTGGTAGAACAAGACCAAATTAGTTTTTTAATCTTTTTGCATTGCTATGATTTACTTATTGAACTTTGAACAGAAATAGGAAAGCCTCACCCACTAAGACAAAGGCCCGAAGACATAGGCGAGATTGTCGAACTCTGTTATCACATTGGTGTTATGGTTTGTCATTGTTTTATGCTTCATTTCAGTTCTGTACATGTTTATATGGCTAGCACATTTCTTCTATATTTCTTCCTCTTTATTTAATCTTCCTAATTGGTTAATCAACACATGCTTAGTAACTCAACCATAGTCGTGTAAAAGATCTTTTCAGATCAGGTTCCTAGGCCCAAATTTCTACATATTTTGTTTCATCTTTTGCTCAATTTAGATGGAATATCAATAGGCCATGCCCAAGGAAGATATATCTAAAACCTCCATTTCAACCTATATGTATCTATGCATACCATTGCGATTACTTGAGCACCATATGTCGCTCAGAATATTTGATACCCATTTGTTGCGCAAGGTATGGAAGATATTTGTGAACTCGTGCATTGCTTGGTTTCTTTCTTGTTGCAGCGTCGTCCATTTTGTATACAAGTTGTCCTAACTTATAATAGGGTAGTATTGTTCCTTGATATCATCCCTTAAGGACTCCCAAGTAAACACGACTATAAATAATGAGGGTTCCTCTGTTTCCTTTTGCTCACAGAAAGTCTCCCACCAATATTTGACATGGGGAATGACTTTGAGGAGCGCAAACGTAATATTTTCTCTATTCAAAAAGTTATGGACAGAAAAATACCCTTCTAGCAGATTCAACCATTTGTCTACAACATATACGTCTATTTGACCTTCAAATATTGGAATATCAAAGGTTATTTGTACCTTGAAGGGGGCGACACCTCCATTCTAGGAATATGTGTCATCCGTTGGTAGCCACTGAAGGATTTGTGAAAAACTATCCATCATTTTGTTCCTCTGTTGCATGAGGGATTACTCAAGAAACATTTTGAAAGGATCTCTTGTCTCATCGTCTTCATTTTCTCCCACCATGAGAGGTCTCTTTGGCATGTGAGATATTTTTTCCTCAAGAGAAACAAGCTCGAGACCCAATTCTTTGTACCCTAACCTTGTCAGGGACATGCATTAAGAATGATAAGGAACAGACCGCTTTGATACCACTGATCTGGATTTCATGAGAAGAAAGAAATGAATATCGAATATTATTGTTCTTATCACATAAACACAAGGATAACAGAGATACAATAACCGAGATATAGTAAAACTAGTTTCTATTTAATAAGAAAATGTGTTGAAACTGTAAAATGCAGTTGAAAACAAGCTTGCTAGAATGGTGGCAGCTTATCTCTGAGAAACGATGTGATAGTTGTGCTCATTCACAAGAATATGGTTACAATGAGGATCTCCAAGCCTTTTTACAATAAACAAGAATTCCAAAAACCCTACAAATCCAAAAATCTAACCCTAGGAGATGAAGCAACAAAAGTCATTTGGGCCCCGTTTGGATAAGTTAGTACATCAACTTCCCGGGGTCGTAAATTTTTCATACGATCTTAATTTTAGGTGCATGGTAGCCCACTGGAAAGTTCTATCCGAGGAATCCACATGTTGCCTTCAGAATCTAACTTGAACAACAATATAACTATGGCGAGCCCTAAAAATGTTGTTTAGGGCCTCAAAATGACCCTAGAAGTGAGGGACCCGAAAACTAGGAAAAACTGCCAAACTGCAAAAATGCCAAAATGAGCCAGTTAGAATAGGTGGGAGGCCACCGAAATGTATCTAGATAAATAGTAGATGACAGTTTCTTCAAGCGCTTCATCCTGTTGGACCAAGACCATGCCAATAGTAGACTCTGCAGCAGCCAAATACAACAAGAAATCCTTGCCATAATCCAAAGTACTTAGCAGAGGGGTAGACATCAGAGAATGTTTCAACGCTTCGAAAGAGCGTTGAGACACTTCATCCCAAAAAAATGGGAACCCTTTTTTCAAGAGATGCATAAACCCTTTAGTAATCTTGGCATAGTTGGAAACAAAATGTCGAAGAAATTTGGATTTTCCTTGTAGACTTTGAAGTTGGGGATTGTGCGTGGGGGAGGCAATTGAAATATTCCCTTAACCTTCAAAGGATCGACCATCATCCCTTTAGTTGACATGATAAAACCTAATAATCATCCTGATGTCACACAAAAACTACACTTATTAGGATTTAGAAGAATCTGATAGTAGCGACACCTCTCAAAGATAAGTCGTAAATGGGAAGGATGATCAGATCTATTACGATAACGTGATGCCAAATCATCAATATACGCCTCAACTATGTGTTTGAGGTCATGGAAAGAAAATGACATGGCCCGCTGAAAATTGGTTCCAACATTATTAATACCAAAAGGCATTTTTTTGTACATGAATGTACCCGAAGGACAAATAAATGCCATTTTATGTTGGTCCTCAAGCTTGATCTATATCTAATTGTACCTGGAAAAATAGTCCATAAAATAAAATACCTCACAACCTGCACATTCATTGACAATCTAGTCAATGAATGGGGTTGGAAAGTATCTTTCAGGCACACTTTTTCAGGTCACGAAATTCCATACATACGCAGATCGTACCTTTCTTTTTGTTGACAAGAACATGGTTCGACACCCATTCTGTCAATTGCAGAGGATATATGAAACCAGCCTTGATGAGTTTCTCTACCTAATCCTTGATTGTCATTGCCTTGTGAGGATTGACTGGGAGAACCTTTTGTCAGACAAACTTAACATCAAGGTAAGTTGTGAACTTGTGTTCAATGATACGTGGTTCAATGCCTAGAATCTCCTCATAAGACTAGGAAAAGACGCCACGAAACTCTTTAAATAATTTTGTGTATGTCTGAATATCTTTGGGGGAACAATCTGCTCCGACGAAGACATTTTCCATGACACTAGGGGTTCTAGAGATGTCGATAGGAATTGTTTCAGCTATACTTTCCATCTTTCCCTCTACATATATTATGCGTGTGGCCAGAGGGTTAATGGAACAAGGGGCATCTCTATTCACAGTCGTAATGAACTCTCATGCCTCTATTCTCTCTAGGTCGGGTAAGAAATAAGATCTATGGTGAAGATCATCCCAAGGTTTGTCTGGCCCAGTCATTGCCTCCAAGATCACCTCGTTAGAGGGAAAGACTAATTCCAAAGGGTCATAAGTGGCGAGAGAGTCTTGAGCCCAAACAGGCTCAAGAACAGGATCTAGCTCATGTGGGGGAGTCATATTAGGGTTGGTCGAGACTTGTTGGACAATACTATACACAACCTCAACAACAGATAAAGGAATTTCCATTCCAGGGTGCCCTATCCCTTCCCTCAAAGTAGATGGGGAAGGTAGAATCCACCGGTCATTAACGTAACTCATTCTAAAAGACGTCACTTGAAAGATCATAGATTTTTTTTGGTTGGGAATACCCGAAATAAACTTGACATCATTAGAAGGTGGCAGATAATAAAAAATCCCCATTAAATATGGAAACAATATGGCACCTAAGTTGACAGTACCTAGTTGTGCATTATCAATCATCGGGACCATGGATGCCCCCGATGAAGGGTCAGGACAGGATAAGGATAATTGATCAATGGTTATGATCTGACCTTCATGAGGAAAGCATAAGATTGGAAAAAAAGTGGATACAACCACTGTCATAGCATAGGTCCAACTCCACCCTAACAAAATATTGTAGTCAAGAGGCACATCGACTACTTCTACATTGACACACACAGTTTTTCCCTCCAAATGCACGGGGAAGGAGGAAATTCTACCATGCGGTCTAAAGGATCGACTGTCAAACATGGTTAGCAACTTGGTCAATGGAGACAACTCAATTTGGTCAATGGCCTTCAATAATGCCAACGACATCACACAAGTCAAGGACCCTCATCAGCCATTGTACAGAAAATGTTTCATGTCAATGATTTTTTGGCATACACCACTACTATCTGAAAAGTGACGTGGTGAGGAAGACGAGGTTTATAATCTGTAGGGTCAAAAATGATAATTTCTAAGTTAGTAGTCTTGGCTTCTCCCAAGGCAGACAACAATGCTTTCCTCTATGAGGGGAAACTCTGGAGGACTTCCAGAGTGGACATTTCACAAGGAGCTTGTGCTAGATCCTCCACAACAGAGTAATTTTGAGAATACCTTGCATTCGGGATGTTAGAAGCCTTTTTGAATGCACCCTTAGGGATGCGAGTCATGGTTTCTCCCATAGTATTCTCAATTTGAAGAGGAGGCAGTGGGTTGGATGATTCTTTTCCCTTCTCGAAAGATTTTGGCATTCCATAATTATGAGCCTTGGTCTATAGATTAGCTTCGTATTTCATCATATAAATGTTTGTGGCTCCATTTTTAACATTAAGAGTGGGGGATCCCTAATTTCCCCCAGGCGTGTTGGTGGATGAGGAAGCTTGAGAATATTTTTTCTCTTGTGAAAAAGGGTTGGTTAGCACAACGGGTTGTTCTTGTGCCAATAAATTTTGGGCTTCCTCAAGCTGAGGGAATTGGTGAGTCAAGTGGTCGTCCATGAAAATCTTACATGGAAACTTCACTTTTCTCTTCTTCTTTTTTCCCTCGCTAACATTATTTTCAACCTTATTACCCCCCTTACCCTTCTTGTTTTTATATTTCCTCTTTCCCTCGGTTTGTTGGTTACCCTCAGGATTTTTCAATTGCACATTGTGTACATCCAACGTTTGGATTGCGAGGGCATCTAAACTAGGAGTTTGGCTGACCACAACATGTTGAATCGATAACTGCTATAATTGATTAGTCAAATTATATTTGGACTTTCTCTATGTTGAGCCTACTATGCCATTGGTGTGAGGCCCTAACTTCTATTTGTTCTTGGCAAAATTTGACCATGGTGCATTGGGAAGAATCTCGTATAGCATATCAGATTGAGATTAAATCAACTCCAGTTGTTGGGCTCTCATGATAGCCTCTTCTTTGGAAAAGAAACTTGAACATCGCGACATCTTTGGATACACAAGGAAACAAGGAATTTAGGAACCACTCAATAAAACGTTCGGGAGGGAACTTAACTTTGATCAAACTCTTTCGTCATTTCCATTCTCAAATGTGATCCGAGATATGGTCAAATTTTGTCTGCTCGAAGTTGGCCAGCAACTCGATGTCAGCATGGTATCTTGTCGGTAACTGGAAATGGTTTAATAATACCATATCCAGGTCATTAAAGTAAGCATACTTCGAGTTGTCGATCTTGATATACCATTTTGCGGCACCCCCTATAAGAGTGAGTTGAAACAAATGCAATTGAATGGAATCATCCTTTAACGAATTGGAAGAACACCATAAATGAAATGTGGTAACATGATCACTTGGATTTTTTCCAGGCTTTCCATTGAAATTAAGGATGTTCGATGGAAACTTAATTGTCATGGGGGCCCAACATAGATCATGAAATATCAGGTCGTTCAATAGCATCAACAAGTCCAAAAAATGCAGAGTTTGCAGAAAAGGTAGTCTCGATTGTGGTGGATTCAAATAAAAAGAGGTGCCTGTATTTTGGTTGGCACCAAGTTTCTAGGAAAAAATTGTCTGCTGGGAAGGTTTTGGTAGAAACAATGGTGGCCCTATCCAGTAAAAGGATCTTGTGTTTTATTTTGTATTGTCGGATGATTCATGTAATTATATAACATGCCTTCTGTGGGGATTGTTCCCTGCACAGTATTCCAAGGACCTTGGTTGGAGATGCCCCCAGTCAACCCTCATGGAAAAGGTATTGAACCCTACCTGGGGTTCTATTGAGAGTGGGAGGGGTTTCCCCTGATCGTCATCCCTTGTGACGGAAACAAGCCCTATCAGGGATTTCCAATACCTTGTGAGGAGTAAACTCTCATCATCCCTCCCTGTGAAGGAATGAAACCTTTCATAGGGTTTGGTTGACCAAAAACGGGGTTTCCCCTGCTGAGAAATAAGACAATGAGAAAGAATTATTTATAAACATGTCAAACAAAGAAAAAGGAATAGACCCTACCACAATCATGTAGAACTGAGGTCCATGACTCCCCCCACTAAAAAAACTAGAGTTGGTATTAGCCTCGATCGGCTAATGGAAAGTTCCTCCGATCGAAGGGGAAGGAAAAGGGATATGCCCCCCACTGTAAGGGATAGCATTGAATGAGCCAATGGTTCCCATGACAGATCCTTGTAAGAGAGCATTAGAGTTCCCTACCCCCAGACCAATAGTCTGTAGAGTAGAGTAGGTTAGGACCGAACTAGAATCAAAATCAGGCATCCCATATGAAAAGGGAGCGCCAGACACATTGGGATAGAAGGAAAAGTGGTCCGATTTGTTGACAAGATTGTGTCACTTCTTGAAGTAGTGGTGTATGGATAGTCGTAGTCCTGCTAGGTGGAGGTGGGAGAGGAGGCATGACACCTCTTCCCACGACAATCAACATAGGAGTATGAGGACTCCCATTAGAAGTAGCACTAGTTTCTTCCATTGTCACTTGTCAAAAAAACTAGTATTCAAGTGAAGTCACCTCAGGCGGGACTATCTAAATAATAAGCGGTGCTGACAAGTCGGTGATCGGAGGGTTCAGGGGCCTGAAGCCTTCAGCTTCTAGGTCAGAAATGATGGACTCCTCCGATGCAAGAAAGTCTTATCTAAGATTCATATCAGGTAGATTTTCTCGTGGCCTGGTTGCTTCAAATGAACCCTCTTGATCTAGCCTATGCCTTAGCCATGGCGGAGGTGGCTCCAAAGTAACCGGTAGAAGGTCCTGAAGCCTACGCGAATGATGAAGTTATTGATCTTCCACTTTGTGAAATGATCAACCAATACCCTAAGGTTGAGAACATGCTAAAAAATTCCTAATGGAAAATCAAGCAAACAATTGATTGGAAGGAAGAACAGTTATGCCAATCGACACTAGAGAAACTTATCGATGCAAGTGTAAATTGAACATGGAAACACCCTCTTGGTATACTCTACAAAGAAATATCCAACGTCTACCCTAGGTACCATGGTATACCCCCGAAGTCACCCATGTAAGTTCCTAAAAATAGGCAACTAGGTTTCCAGCTCGCAGTCAGTCACCAGGCAGGTACAGTCAACAGTCAGGCTGATAGTAATGAGTAAGATAACAAAGTCTGAAGCCTTTCAAGGGTACCAAAAACAAATAGTATGGAAGAAAACTAAGGATCTCAAACAGATTTGAGGTCCACAAGGCTCTATAGTCAAATCTGATTAGTGTAATTCCAAATAAGGATCCTTAATATATGATCCCCACTATGCTCAGTTCGGCTTTGGAGGGGTTGTCTCCTCTACCTTTCCTCACACGACCTCATGTTTATCACTTTTGTTAGAGGGGGGTCCCAACTGAATCTTACGAAAATGGAATCTAAAACTGAACTAGATTTTATGAGAAGAACGAAATGAATACAGATTATTAACAAGTGCTTAACACAAAATAATAGAGATACAGTAAAACTAGTTTTCTATTCAATAACGAAATAAGCTAAAACTGTAAAATGCAGTGGAAACAAGCTTGTTGGAATGGTGGCGTATTATCTCTGAGAAGAGATGTGATAGCAGCACGCATTCAAAAGAAGAAGGTTACAAAGAGGATATAAAGGCCTTTTGACAATAAGATAGAATGCCAAAAACCCTATACATCCAAAAACCTAACCCTAGGAGATGAAGCGCCAAAAGTCATGTGGGCCCCGTTTGGGTAAGTTAATACATCAAATTCTCGGGGTCATAACTTTTGCATACGATCTTCATTTTAGGAGTGTGATAGCCCATTGGAAAGGTATCACCGAGGAGATTCATTTTGGGGGATCAATAATTCCTTTATAACTCATTTAGGAGATCGATCCTGAAAAACCTTCATTTAGGCCCTAAAAATGGCCCCGGAAGTTAAAACTGTTAAAAATAGTAAATTGCCAAAATTGTCAAAAAACTATTTTGAGCCAGTTGGAAAAGGTGGGTGACCACCGATATCCATATGGATCAATACTCCCTCCTTAGGAAGCAATGGTCTCCATTGTGTTGAGGGACCCCATTAGATGAGGAAATTTCTATTGAATTTGGCCTCGGGTGAGCCACTTGCCTTGGTGCAGGAGCTGCCCTACTTTGACGACTCGATAAAGTTGGATCCTTTGTTGTCAAGTGCCCTTGATATGTCTGCCCACAATCTGATCATTGGATTTCTTTTGTAGGCAGTCGGGGCTGATCTCTGTTGGTGTCAGTTGTTCTACTACTTCTGAGGTGTCCAATAATGGTGGGAAATAAGGGCGAAGGAGATCCACGTTGAACACTGGGTGCAGAAAAAGGAAAGGAGGAATGTTGAGCTCAAAATAATTATCCCCCATAGCCTTGGTGATAGTGTACGGCCCATAACGGAGTGGAAGAAGCTTCTGATGGGGTCCTCTAAGGCATTCTTTCTGCAAGTGCAACCAAACTTTGTTTCCCACCTAAAACTTATGCGGAACTCGATGTTGATCATTGTTGTAGGAAAATCTCCCTACGGATAGGTAGATCGCCTCTAGAGATTGACCTTAACCCTAGACAGAAAAATTCTTAACATGGACACTGACTTCCTTTCAAATCTATCTAAACTAACACATGAGAAGGAAGGATGACAGAAGTACCTTTTTATCGACGTTTGTCCCTGCATGCTCCGAGTTGCACTCCGATCCTTTGCTCCTCACTGAGTTCTGCAGACAAACAAGATACAACCAATTCCTAATCTATTGATATTAGCTTGAAAATAGATCTATCAATTAATGATAAGTTCATGCGACATTAGACACAAACTAGAAAGAAACAGGCCAAGCGTGTCATATTGATGAGAATAATGACGGTAGTACTTACAATCATAGATGTGAATGCGACAACTTCGTCAAGTCCCCTTCGTCTAACCCTTGCCTAAAATCTCCACAACTTGGGCAACAATAGCTTCATTGATCACTCTCCTTTGGCTGACTGTGAGTTTCCTCCAAGATCATAAGTATCATATATTCAATTCTTCCCCCTTTCCACCATCATAGAGCCTGTTTATATAGGTTAAGAGGAGCTTAACCTCTTGATTTATCTTTAGAACAAGTTGGGAACCTTCTCCTTAGATCAAGCATCTCTTGATGAAACCAAGAATTCGAGCACAACTTCCTACTAATCTCGAAATATCCTCCCCTTATTCTCCTCAATGGGCCAACTACTGCCTCAGATTAGGCAGCGCTCCCTTAGAAGGGACATCAAAGTATTGGAACGCTCCTTGGTGAGCTTTAGGGAAGTGCCAGCGCTCTCAATATGAGCAGCGCTCCTTCAAAGGGGGATGGGGAGTGTTATAATGCTCCTTGAAGCCTTGTAGGGGAGCGCCAACGCTTCTGGGGCTGAAGTAGGGGAGCGCTCCCCCTCAAAACCTTTGTTTCAGGGTTCCTTTCAGGTGTCAAGGGTTAGTTGACTTCAGTAAACCAGTTCTCCTCCTTCAAATCAGTCATGTGAGATGTTATAAGTGCCTCCTTAGTGTTGTCATCATGATAATATGTCTGAACATCATTTGCGACACTAGTGACCAACTTGCGACACTTGTGAAAGTTGTAGGGAAGATGCGACACTTACGATGATTGAGAGGGACATGCGACACTTATCCAGCTGAACAATTTTGACGTGTAACAGAATGCCCCCCAAAGTATGAAGTTAGAAGATGCCAACTGATAACAGAAATACTTTGTAGATGCTCAATCAAGGGTATAGACTCAGAGAACCTGACGGAAGCTACACACAAACATCCAACAAATATCATGACATATTTCAAAACCCAAGGCAGGCATACCTATGCTTGGGTGATCAAGACTTAGTAGGATATGGCCACCATAAAATACACTGCGGATCCATAATTGTATTGATAAAAAGGTATAGCCACCAAAGATACAATGTGGATCTATACTCTGATGACTCGGACCGATCGTAGCCACAAACAATACACAGTGGATCTAGGAGATGACAAGACATAGCCACGACCGATACAAAGTGGATCTATGTAACAGTGTATGTTTCATTGTTCAAAAGAACTCCTTCACAGCCTGGGAAAAGCATATATCAAAGTGATAGTTCAACCCAGGGTCTTCATACCAATCCTAATATGGTACGATTCTGACCATGTGAATGGATGTCTTGACGTCGAACATGGCAGAAACCACTTGATTACTGGTCAATGGTGTGAACCGTTAACAAGTGCGAGGGAGATCACCATTAATGTCAATGACTCCCAAGGTACCCTAGTACATTCCAGCGAATGTGAATAGATGAGTTGAGGTCAAACATTTGTGGAATCATAAAATTAGGGGTCAATGATGTAAACCCACTGTCGAATGTGAGGTGGCCTGCCATTGAGGCATGCAGGTCCCAAAGTAGTAACTAGTTTCTAAGTTTGATTCCCGGATAATGTGTTGGAGTCGACAGGAATAGACTCGTCAAGGGAGGGCCTTGATGTATCCCCCATCAATGACACAAAACGGACATGGAGATGTAATTGGTATATCAAATGCACTGACACAGGTTTTGAGGAAAGATATTTGGAATGGATGACTCTTAAGGTGGATACTTCCCTTGAACACTGAGCCACAACAGCAAAACATGACATGGACCAAAACTATGCAATGGATACTACGACTTGCGTCGGGTGACCCAAAGGAGTGAAAGGAACTCAAAGGATTGGCTCAGTGCAGAGGTTCAGCGGATTATGATATGTGCAAAGTGACAAAGTGTCGTTTTCAAGGGCGACTCTAAGAAGTGTTGGATGTTGTTCTCAAGAGACTGCTTGGCTTGCTCCTTTCAATTTTTCCCCCATCCAGATAGATAAGTACCTCTTTTTGATTTAATGAGCTCGAGGAGGATAACACATGCTCAATATAACTCACCTTTGGTAAGTTCCTCTTCCTTTGTTTAATGAACTGGAAGAAGTAAGGGTTCGGTCCCATATGGGTCTGTCGATGTGTGCTTTAACGAGTCCAAAGACAGAAAAATCGAAGGTTTTTCGGGATTATAGAGTTTGGAAAAACACTTAAAAGAGAACTCTCTCAGTTCATTTTTCATACAGTAGTCCAACGAGACCGAAAAAGGGTTAAACTATCACTCGAAAGATGCCCTTTCTAACCTTTTAATGAGTGTGAAAGGAAGCAAGATCACTCGACAATATTTTCATATTTAGAGAGTCTGAAAAGGGTTTAAAGGAGACTCCAGGGGGGTTCCTTTTCCATGTGTTCGTATCCATACAGGTCCGAAAAAGAGATAAAAGTTTACCCGGTTAAATTCTCATGTATTTACGAGCACGAGAAAGAACAAAGACTAAGCTTGGTACTTTTCCCCCAGCTTGAAAGCTGGTGTCTTAGCTCCAGAATGATCATCAAAGGCTGGAGACATGCCCCCCAAACTCCAATTCATTCACCGACTTTAAAGTTGTCACCAATTTTTGTGCTAGATGGAGAAAAAGGATACAGGTGGATGAAATGAAGGTTCAAAAATGAGACCTAACGAAAGACTCAACTCGACATCTATGAGATCTGGTGAAAGACTCAACTTGAAGGGATGATTGTTTCATTTTTTAATGAGCTTGACACAGGAAAGGAACTATGCTCGAGGTTCCAGGTTCGATCCCCAGATTGTTGTTTCATTTTTTAACGAGCTTTCTATAGAGAGGAAAACTATGCTCAAAGCCTCTGTTTCATTTTTTAACGAGCTTGCCACAGAGAAGAGAAACTATGCTCGTGGCCTCTATTTCGTTTTTTAATGAGCTTGCCACAGAGAAGGGAAACTATTCTCATGATGCCCCCAGCATGAAAGCTAGTGGCCTCTGTTTCATTTTTTAACGAGCTTTCCATAGAGAAGAGAAACTATGCTCGTGGTTGCTTCTTGATCATGGCTTCCAAGAGGATAATTTTCTGGAAGGATACCATGTCAAGGGACAAAACTCGGTCATGGATTCCAAGAGATCTGCATTGGATGGAAGAGAATCACTCTAGAAGGAACACATGTCGAGGGTCGTGATAGGAGTAAGGATATCAGGCTCCAATAATCCTACCAAAGAGATCACTATGTCAACTACCAGATCCAAATCGTCAGAAGTTGAGGTCATGGGAGACAACGCCACATAATTGACATTCAGTGGGGGTGATACTGTTTGCATATAAGAACCACTTAGGGAGGTAACCCAGTCGGGGCCGATGAATGAAAGTTGATCAATAGTCACAATTCTTCCATCGTGAGGAAAAGATATCACACAGAAAAGAGTGGATACAATAGCTTTCATAGCATAGACATAATCCCGCCCAAGGAGTAAAGTGAAATCCAAGGGGTCTCGGACTACCATGACATCGATAAAGACAATTTTCCCTCCAAAAGTTACAGGAAACTGAGGAAGGATCCCTAAAGGTTGACTAGTTCTTCTGTTAAAAGCTAACAGATTCTGTGTAACCGGTGAAAGCTGCAGACAACCCAAAGCGTACCAAGCAATAGAAGACAAAATACTAACGGACGCACCTTCATCTATCAGAGTTTGAGGAATGTCCCGACCACGAACCTGTACTGTAATCTGGAAAGGAACGTGAGAGGGAAGACGAGGTCCAGTTAGCACACCCCAATCAAAAAGGATGGCCTCATTACTTGGAGGGGGTTCCACAGGAGAAGGAGGAATGCCACCCGGCATGGTAGAGTCCATATTAACGAGAAACACATGGGCAGTATCAGGTTTAATCTCTAGAAGGAGGGTAGGATCGACCGATGATTGGATCGGATCGACCAATGGTGGACTTGGATAGACCACTTGGGCACTCTTCAGAGGAAGAGTGGGACTGACCGAGGAAGGGACTGGATCAGTCACTTTGACATT
>ML779357.1:1470282-1487948 GCA_009831015.1 Picea engelmannii
AGAGTAATGATTACCTTTACATAACATGCAAGGGAACTTGACAGTTTTCTTCTTCTTACCAACCTTAATGTCACTAGTTGACGGGGTATCATCGACATGACCGACAGAGGCCAATGACGTGGAGGACCACATTTCTAAGACCTTGGTAAGACCAAGGCAATCCCTCAAAAAGTGGTCACCCTTACAAAGGCTGCAAGGGAATTTGGGTTTTGGATTCTTCCTTTTAATCTTGTTGACCTCATCAACACTCCCAGTACTATTAACAGTAACTGGTTGCTTAGAGCCAACATCTGATGTTGTTGGGGTCTTGGTCTTTTTCAGGCACTTCTTCTTCTTCAGCGGAAGTATGGAGCAGGAGTTCTACTTTCAGTTTGAGTGATGGAATCTCACACTCGATCGGCAGGATGGCTTCAATGCCATAGACCAACTGGAAGGGAGTGAATCCAATTGAATTTTTCACAGAGGTGCGATAGGCCCAGAGCACGGAGAAAAGTTGTAGATGCCACGATGTTTTGTTTTCCCCTACCATGCATTGGATCATGGTTTTTAGGACTTTGTTGATAGCTTCAACTTGTCTATTCGCTTGAGGGTAGTAAGGGGACGATTTTTCATGGCGAAAACCCAATTTGACATGTAACTCGCTCATCATCTGGTTTTTGAAGTGTGCACCGTGGTCAGTGACAATGGCACATGGTACACCAAAACAAGTTATGATGTGTTTGAAGAGGAATATAGCTACAATACGTCTATCATTCAGGAAGGTAGGCATAGCCTCAACCCATTTGATGGCGATGATGACGTAACTGTGCCCCCCGGCTAAGGTAGGCTTACACTGCATGAAATCAATGCCCCATTTGGAAAAGGGGTCGATGGTGATAATTGGGTGCAGCGTCATAGGGTGGGTGCGTGCCTTCTTGTTAAAGATTTGGTAGGGTGGGAATTTCTTGATAGCCTCGATACAATCTTTGAAAATCGAGGGCTAAAAATAGCTGGCACGTAAGATTTTTTGGGCTGTGGCCGTACCGGAAAGGTGGCCGCCACAGGCGCCAAGGTGACAATCATTCAAAATGCGTTCAGCCTCCTCATGAGTCAAACATCGCCGAAGAACAGTGTAGATACCACGGCGATATAAAGTGTCGTCGAGGATGAGATAACGGCGAGAGTGGTGACGAATGCGTCGATGCTCTTCATGAGAGATGTTGGGATGAAAACATTGTGTTTGAAGGTAAAGAAGAATGTCTCTGTACCAAGGATCAGAGGTGTTGATGAGGAAGAGAGATTCATCGGGGAGAGAATCTCTAGGTTCTATGTTTTCATCGGCACGAGGGAAAGCACAGATGAGCTCGGCAAACACCATGGATTTTTTGGCTTTTGCCTTCGTAAACTCAAGATCGAATTCTTGAAGAATAATGATCCATTTCGAATATTTTCCCCCAATTACTTGACGTGTCAGGATGTGGTACATGGGGTTGGAGTCTATGATTACCGTGGTGGTGCGTAATAAGATGTAATGGCAGAACCTTTGGACAGCGATGACAGCTGCCAGAGCCAATTTCTCAACATGCGAATATCTGAGTTCGGGTGCAGATAAACTCTTGCTCAGATAGTAAATCACATGTTCTTCATCATTGGAGTCTTCTTGGACTAGCACCATTGCAATGGTGGAAGTAGAAGCGGCCAAGAAAAGGATATAATCCTTTGTATATTCAGGTGTATGTAACAAAGGTGCATGGGTCAAAGCATGCTTGAGAGCATCGAATGACCATTGAGCTGTGTCATCCCAGATGAAAAGGATGTTATTTTGCAATAACTACATAAATCCTTTAGTGATCTCGGTATAATTGCATATGAAACGGCGAAGAAAGTTTGCTTTGCCTTGCAAACTTTGGAGTTGGGTTAAATTGGTGGGTGGAGGTAAGGCTAAGATGGCCTTGATATTTAAGGGGTCCACCCTAATCCCATCTTTGGATACAATGAAACCGAGGAGTCGACCGGATTCGATAGCGAAAATGAATTTGTGTGGGTTCAGACGAATACTGTAGAACCTACATCGCAGAAAAATCGCACGTAAGTGATCAATGTGATCGGGTCGATTTAACGAATGTGTGGGTAGATCATCAATATATGGTTCTGTGATATGTTTGAAGTCATGAAAAGCGTACGACATGGCTCGCTAGAAAGTGGCTCCAGCATTTTTAAGGCCAAAAGGTAGCTTTCGGTAGGCGAAAGTTCCCCAAGGGCAGATGAAGGTTGTCTTGTGTTGATCTGTAGGCAAGATTTCGATCTGGTTGTATCCAGAAAAGCCATCCATGAAAGAAAAGATTACTCCCCATGCAGTTATCGATGATTTGGTCAATGAAGGGCGTAGGGTAGTTTTCCTTAGGACAAGATTTGTTGAGATCTCTATAGTCAATGCAAGCACGGATGGTCCCTTGTTTCTTAGCAACCGGAACGAGGTTGGAGACCCATTCGGTTAAAGGGACGGGATAGATAAAGCCAGATTTTAGAATTTTTTCAACTTCTGCCTTTATAGCTAGAACTTTCTTGGGATGAACCGGGCGAAGCTTTTGCCGAACCGGTTTTGCGTAAGGGTATGTTTTGATTTCGTGTAAGACAATCGAAGGATCGATCCCTGGCATTTCCTCATAACTCCATGCGAAGACATCGCGGAATTCCTTGAATAAAGTGGTGTAAGAGACTACTTCGTCAGGTGTGCAATTAGCACCAAGGTTGATGTTTTCCACGACACTGTCTTTGATTGAAATGTCAATCATGGTCGTAGTAGAGATGTTACCCATGTTCCCCTCAGAGAGAGTATCTTTCGTGAGGATGGGAGATTGCGGAGCTTCGGTAACATCGGGGGGGAAGACAGATCGTATGTCTTGGATTTCTTCCAGAGGTGGGAGAAAAGAGGATCGATGGTGGTTGTCATCCCATGGAAAATCGTCAATGCTAAGCATTTCCATGATAGATTCATCCGAAGGAAAAATATGGGAAATGTAATCGACGGTAGATGATAGGGAATCTAACCAAGAGGGCACCGAATAATTATCGGGTGCCAATGAATGCGAAGTATTCAAAGAGGGAGAGGTAGATTGGATAGCTATGTATGCGGCCCCGGATGGGCTCAGTGGCATTGTGTCACTGAGCACATCGAATTCCAAAGGACTAGGCACAATCCAGGGGTCAGATGATTCCAAGGATTGATAAGGCAAAGTCGAGATCATATTGATGACGGAAATATGATGTGTAGTAGGTGGAAGTGGTGTAGGGAAGGTACCCATGAGGCTAGAATCTTTCAATAAGCCAACACCAATGCTTTCATACGTAACTGGGTGGTCTCCCAAAAAGGGAATGTTGTTGGTAGCAGGGATACGAGCATCAGGTGTGCAGAAATCAAGTTGATCGATGGTAACAATTTTTCCTTGATGGGGGAATTGTATGCATCGAAACACCGACAAGGCGACGGAAGTCATCACGTAGAACCAACTTCTTCCAAGTAGTAGGTTGTAATCGAGGGGGGCATTGACCACCTCGACGTCAACAGTAATAGTTTTTCTGCCCAACTGAATGGCTAAGGATTGTAATAATCCATGAGGATGAAAACCTCGTCCATCAAAGGCGCGTAACATGATAGTGGGTTTGTTAAGGGTAGGTTATTTCAAGCCTTTCCAATAGGATAGGGACATGACACAGGTGGAGGCTCCGTCATCCAGGATAGTCTGGTGGATTTGTTGATTGTGAACAAATACATCAATTTGGAAAGCTAGCTGGTAAGAGAGTCGCGGTTGATGATCATCCAGATTAAACGTGAGGTAGTTTGATGACTCAGGGTCGAAAGCGCCAATAGCGGCTAAGAGTGTTCTACGTTGGCTGGGACAGTGTTGTAGAACTTCCAAGGTGGACATGGCACATGGGGCTTGGGCCAAATCTTCTACGATATTGTAGTTTTGGGCAGCCTGTGAATTAGGATTGAATGTAGATTTCCGGATGGTGCTATTAGGAGGGTGTAGAATGGAGTCAAAAGAGGGTTTCTCGATATGGAATGGCCTGGATGGAGGGCTAACAAATGGAGGATTGGCGGAGGATGGTAATGGGTCTGACACAGAACTGTTAGCGATCTTTGGCTTATCAGGTTTAACTGGCATGTCATATGTCACAGAGCGAGTTGTTAGATTGACTCTGTTAAACATGTAAATGTGGGCACTTGTCGAGGCCTCATCATGGGGTTGGTTGGAACTACCCCTCGGCGTGGGGGTTTGTGCAACCAAAGATTGTTGCTGCGGAAAATGCTGAGTGAGCACAGCGGGTTGTGAATTTCCCTTGAAAATTTTGGCCACTTCATCACGATGTGGGAAGTCCCGAGTGTAGTGATCATCACCACAAATGAGACATGGGAATTTCAATTTTCATTGTGGTTGTTTTCCGGCAGTAGGGGTTTGCGGTTAGGTCTTGGGTTGCTCGTTATTGTTGTTCTTCTTTGGTTTGTTTCTTTCTTTCTTCTTGCCCCCAAGTTGTTGTGAAGGGGTTGATTGGACCGCATTCACATCAGAAACCTGAGTTTGAGATGGGGTAGAAGAGGGTGTAGTCAAACTGGGAGTAGCTGTGGAAGCGGGCCACTGGATTGTTCTAGTAGACTGGGTAGTAGATTGAGTTTTGACGGAGCCAATAACTCCATCTGCATGCGAAGCAGTCGATGGTTTGGATGGATCGTTAGTGGCACGGGTAGCGTTCGGTATCAACTCATATAGAGTACCGGATTGTGAATAGACTAAGTCTAAGTACTGAGCCCGGGCGATGGCTTCTTCCTCGGTGACTACACCACCCATGGCAACATCACGAGCAATCTGGGGTAGTAGTGATTTCGTGAACCATTTCGCTAACAATTGGTTAGGAATGATCGCTTTGATTAGCCTTCATCGTCGTCTCCATTCATGGATATGATCGGAGATATGTATGGAAGTTGTATGACGAAGAGAGGTTAATAGTTCAGTACCCGTCTCGTATCGAATGGGTAGTTGAAAGTGTGTGAGGAAGGACATGGCAAGGGAGTTGAAGTCGTGAAAGGACGCACATGGTAATTCAATATACAATTTTGCTGCAGAACCCATGAGCGTTCGTTGGAAAAGACGCAAATGAATCGAATCATCCATGAGGGAGTTGGATGAGCACCACAAATGGAAGGTCATCACGTGATTTTTTGGGTCTTCTCCAAGCTTTCTGTCGAATTTTGGGATATCAGAAGGAAGTTTAGTTGGGATAACTGGCCAAACCGGAGAATGAAAAATGGGATCATTCGTTAACCAAGAAAAGTCTGGGAGGTCTAGGGTGGATAGAAAAGGTAGTTGTCGGTTAACCTGTGAGTAATGTTGGTGTGGCAAAGGGACACCAGTGGGGCCCAATACTGGGTTATGTGGATAATTATAACTCATGGGCCCTCTCATGTGACGTTGGTTTTGACCAAGGTACATAGGATTTGAGATGTTTTGAGAAGTATTTGTGAGCGGAGGATAACCGGATGGGTTTTGTGGATTATAGGGTGGGTTTGGCATTTGTCCATAAGGGGGTTGTTGTGGAGTCTGAACATTTTGTCCTGTGGAGGCATGTGGGTTTCCTTGAAAAGGGACACTCCACGGATTAGGTGCGACGGACACATTTTGTCCTTGTGGTTGATGGTGTACTCCGGATTGAGGTTGCCCCCTAGCATGAGGGTGCCCCTCGAATGGAATTTGTCCTCCGATGGGAGGATGCCCCCCGAATGGAATTTGTCCTCCGATGGGAGGATGCCCCCCAGCGTTAGGGTTCCCTCCGAATGGAATTTGTCCTTCGAAGGGAGGATGCCCCCCAGTTTGAGGTAGAGTTCCTAGGATCTGAAAGCCAGATGTCAATGATGGACCGGTGCCACTGATCGGGTTAGGACCGCCAAGGCCAGTCCCTCCGGGTTATTGGATAGGTATGGAACTTCCCGATATATTTTGGGTAGTCGTTTGGGCAGTGGTGGTAGTGGAAGCATTCAATGACCTAAATCCAAAAGGGAGTGTAGGTATTGGTGTTACATGTGTGCCAATCGGGGCTTGATTAACTACCGCATTACCGGCAGGGATAGTCGGAATGTGCGGGGCCATTGTTGAATGGGTTGTCTGGAGGGGAATAGTAGACCTTGGGCCAACAGATGGTATGTTTGGGCCAATGGTTGGTGTGGCTGTAAAAGTGGTAGTACTAGTGAAATGATTTGGGGGTACAGTATAGGAAAAGGATGCATCGGCACCTTCTCCTGTTCCATAAAGATCTCGCACCAAGCGTGGCGAACTTCGAACGACGTCCGCAGTCCAAAAGGAGTCACTGGCTAAAGGGTTCTGAGAAGACCCAGCCGGAATGTTAGAAGGATGGATGACCACAAATTCTCCAGTGGAATTCAAGTGGAGGATCTATCATTCGTATCCCTCCGGAATACGATAAGCTTTCGAAGATTCTGAGACAATTCAAAAATTCTCCAGAGGGATGGGAACTTCTTCCTGGGAAGTTGTAGCATTATAAACTCGCTCTGTTGAGGAGATTCTTTCGTAGAATGAGGGGGTAAAGGGGTGTTTCCTTCCATATTCTCTGGAGGAAGTCCCTGTAGCCTCTGCGAGTGGCGTGGAGGGTCGATGTTGGCGAAGAAGAGTCGGCGAAAGAAATCTATGGCCAACTAACGAAAAGAAACAACACACGCTAAAAAATCTAAGAATCACAACCAAGCAAACATGACCTTCTTTTCATGACCGTACTAGTTGGTGATGAAATCCAACGTCACGTGATCAAGTCCAGAAGGGGCGGGGATAGGGTGGAACAGTTACAATGGCGACCTAATTAACAGACTTACACCTTGGTGCAAGCTTCCACACAGTAATTGTGGATTTACCCTCCAAGGAGCCCGAGTGATTTTGACCAATGTCTTCTCTGGGTACAGTGAGACTTCCCATCACCATCACCTTGTGTAAGACCCTAAATATTATGGCCACTAAGGTTACCAATTCGCAGTCATCCCCTGGGCGGGAATAGTCGAGAGTTCGATCCGAATGTACGGGCATGGTATCAAGCCCAAAATCAACTAAAAGGCTTCCACACAGTAATTATGGATTTACCTCAAAGTGACCCCCATAATACGATCCGACCACCACAATTAGTTAAACCACGGAGGGTTAGTCCCCATAGCTTACCCGAATGCAACCTCATGCGTAACCCCTGTGTGAGAGGGGGATTCCAGGCAGACTTATACGATAACTGGATTTGACTCTCCCTAACTCAGGATGCTACTGTTTGTTTTAGAAACTTTGGAGAGTTATGCTCATAGCCCTAATCCAAAGTATTAAGCCTAGTCTATTGTTGGTGGAGGATCCTAGAAAAGAAAAAGTTCTAAATAAATTTTAATTAGAGTTGATTTTTATGGATGTTCTTTACACAAAGAGGTGCAATGAAGTGAAACAAAATGGAATTATGACTCGGACCCAAATAATGCATCAAATATGATAAGTAGTCATTTCTTTTCGATGAACATCTATCTAAGGGAGAGAGAAAGTTCTTTTCACTAACAAGCACAAATACAAAATGCCCTCAAACGATTCTTTTCTCAATCAAATCCTGATGTAATGTAAAAACTTTTAAATGCCTTCTAATATGCACAATCAATCATGAATATATCTTTATTGTTTGCGTATGGATGATGATCAATACAACACAATGCTTCTCTTTCTAATTATCTTCTTGGTATGAATGAAAACCAATCTAGCACAAGCAAAAGTCACACAAACAATACACCCTTTCGTAGCAATCAAAACGAAAAAGTGAAACAAAGAGAAAAACAAACTTCACACCCAGAAACAAAAGTTGAAGAACAATGACCTTGACTGAAATTAAGATGAAGAGGTCTGTAGGCCTTTGATGACCCTCACCAAGGTTTTTACTCAGCTGATGAGAAGAGAAAAACAATGCATGGGTTTCGAATTTCACTCAATAGGGAAAAACTCAATGAAAATGGTGAAGAAGTCTACAAGATCCAACCAATGAGATGTTTCTTCTTCAAAAAGGACGGATGTCAAGGCTGAAAGGGAAGAAAAATTGACTCACTAGATCACTCAGCAAAAGAGACACAGAGGCAAACCCTGAAAAAGGCAGTTCTGGAGGGTTTTTTGGCCAAAAAGAGGTTGGCGCTCTGTTTCCAAAGGCAAGGAGCATTATAGCGCTCTGTGTAGAGTTATGGGGGAGCGATGGCCCTCTGTTAACACTAGAACAGGGGCGCCAGGGTCTAAAATCCCCAGAAAGGTCAAAAAATCAAAAAATTGCAATTCAGTTTCGACAATTATGCTGAATGAGATAAGGTAAGGAGCCAATCAGCTCATGAAACCAATAAAAAGAGGAGTGAACCAGGTTTGAAACAATCAAGGGATAGAACAAGGTCAATGAGGAGAAAATCAAAACAAGAGGTTTCAATTTGAGGCTATCTCCCTAGTGGAGTCGCCAGTTTCTGTTGTAGGAAAATCTCCCTGCAGACAGGTAGATCGCCTCTAGAGTTTGACCTTAACCCTAGACAGAAAAATGCTTAACATGGACACTGACTTCCTTTCAAATCTATCTAAACTAACACATGAGAAGGAAGGATTAAAGAAGTACCTTTTTATCGACATTTGTCCCTGCACGCTCCGATTTGCGCTCCAATCCTTTGCTCCTTGCTGAGTTCTGCAGACAAACAAGATACAACCACTTCCTACTCTATTGATATTAGCTTGAAAATAGATCTATCAATTAATGATAAGTTCATGCGACATTAGACACAAACTAGAAAGAAACAAGCCAAGCGTGTCATATTGATGAGAATAACGACAACAGTACTTACAATCGTAGATGCGAATGCAACAGCTTCATCAAGTCCCCTTCATCTAACCCTTGCCTGAAAGCTCCACAACCTGGGCAACAGCAGCTTCACTGATCACTCTCCTTTGGCCGACTGTGAGTTTCCTCCAATATCATAAGTTTCATATATTCAATTCTTCCCCCTTTCCACCATCATAGAGCTTGTTTATATAGGTTAAGAGGAGCTTAACATCTTGAGTTATCTTTAGAACAAGTTGGGAACCTTCTCCTTAGATCAGGGATCTCTTGATGAAACCAATAATTTGAGCACAACTGCCTCCTAATCTCAAAATATCCTCCCCTTATTTTCCTCAACAGGCCAACTATTGCCTCAGATTAGGCAGCACTCCCTTAGAAGGGACATCATAGCATTGTAGCACTCCTTGATGAGCTTTAGGGAAGCACCAGCACTCTCAAGATGAGAAACACTCCTTAAAAGTGGGCTGGGGAGCATTATAACGCTCCTTGAAGCCTTGTAGGGGAGCACCAGTGCTTCTGGGGCTGAAGTAGGGGAGCACTCCCCCTCAAAACCTTTGTTTCAGGGTTCCTTTCAGGTGTCAAGAGTTATTTGACTTCAGTAAACCAGTTCTCCTCCTTCAAATTAGTCATGTGAGATGTTATAAGTGCCTCCTTAGTGTCTTCATCATGACAATATGTCTAAACATCATTTGTGACACTAGTGACCAACTTACGACACTTGCGAAACTTGTAAGGAAGATGCGACACTTACGATGATTGAGAGGGGCATGCGACGCTTATCCAGCTAAGAAATTTTGATGTGTAACAATCATGGAGTTGTTTGTACTTGTCACTGGACTTATATAGGATATCCCAAACCTGTTGGCAGATGTGTTGGATCTGCTCAATGAACCGGGTGGCTTTGTCAGCTTCAGTTGGAGCAGGAGATGAGTCGGTTGAGATGAACGCAAGGGGAAGTGCAACATCTATGGGTTCTAATGGTTGGAATCCCAACCCCACTTGAAAGGGGTTGTGGACGGTTGAGCTATGCAGGGCTCAGTTGTAGCTATGTTGGACATAGGGAAGGTTCTCATCCCATGTGCGAGGGTGCTTTGAATTATACATGTGAAGGATATGCACAATCATTCGATTTACAGCCTCAATTTGGTCATCTATCTAGGGGTGGAAGGCCGTGGATTTGGTGAGCTTCGTGTTCAGTAGTGACCAAAGGCTTGACCAGAATGTGATGAGAAATCAACTATCATGATCTGAGACAATGGTTTGTGGGATTCCAAAATGTACCTAGACTCGTTCAAAGAAGAGCTTGGCAGTGACCTCTGTTGTGATGCTCTTCTTCCAGGCAACCAGAGTTGCCATCTTAGAAAAGCGATAAACAACCACAAAAACATTGTCATTTCTCTACTTGGGGGATGGGAGGCCCAAGATGTAGTCCATTGATATGGATTCCCATGGCCTGTTAGGAGTAGGAAGAGGGGCATACATGCCCTATTTATTAGTGGTCAGTTTGGCAATAGCACAGGCAGTGCAGAACCTGATATACTTGTTGACCTCCTGTCGAACTTTCAGCCAGTAGAAATTTTTTTGTAGCATCACCACTATCTTTTCAACGTCGAAGTGTCCTTCCACCCGACTGTAGTGGGCTTCCTAGATCATCTTTTCTTTCTCACTTGATGGAACATAGATATGGCCCAAATGACACAACAACCCATCCCGAAGATGGAAATTATCGACAACTGTGTTTGCGCCCAACATTTGGTAGGTGGTGGTGAAGTCAGGGTCTGTCTCATAGAGTTGGGGCCATCCATATGTCTCATGGCTGCAAGAGTCTAGCACCGTGGAGAGTGTTGCGACTGGTGGTCTGCTGAGGCAATCAACAACGTGATTGGTGCTTCCTGTTTTATACTTGATGTTGAGGTGGAATTGTTGCAAGTATGTGGACCACTTTTGATGGCAGTCATTCTGCAATTTTCCTTGCATCTGCATGAAATACAGTGGCTTCTGATTAGTGTGGATGACTTTCTCCTTCTGAAGAATGTAATGTCTCCACTAGCGACATTCTTTCACAATGGAGTACATTTCTTTGTCGTAAGTAGGGTACTTAAGAACAGTATCTGACAGTGTCTCACTATGATAGGCCACGGGGTGGCCATGCTGAGTGAGAATGACACCCACAGCATAGTCTGAAGCATCTATCTCAATCTCAAAAGGATGTTGCAGGTTTGGTAGTGAAAGTACTGGGGATGAGCATAAGTTTTTCTTCAAATCATCGAACGCTTGTTGTTGGGACCATCCCCACACAAATTTCACCTTACCACCACCTCTGTTTAATTGGCTGAGGGCCCATACAATATGGGAGAAACCCAACATGAACCTGTGGTAGAAATTGGCAAGGCCCAAGAATCTCCGAAGCTCAGTGAGTGTTGTTGGGGCCGACCAATTACGGATGACTTGTATCTTGGTTGGATGCACATGTACACCATGTTGATCAATGATGTAGCCCAGGTAATGGACCCTGTCCATGCCAAAGGAGCATTTTTCCAAGTTGGCGTATAGCTTGTGCTGCCGCAGGGTGTGTAGAACCTATTGAATATGCTGCAAGTGTTTGATCCAAGTCTTGTTGTAAATTAGAATGTCATCCAGATACACCACTACAAAAGTATTGGTGAATGGTCACAGGATATCGTCCATCATCCTCATGAAAGTGGCTGGAGCATTTTTCAAACCAAAGGGCATGACCAACCATTCAAAAAGGCCTTCCTTTGACTTGAAGGTGGTCTTCCATACATTTGTTTGTTCTATTGGGACCTGGTGGTAGCCAAACTTCAGATCAATCTTACTGAAGTATTTGGCCCCCGTGATTTGATCAAGGAGGTCATCGATTCAGGGAATCGAGTACCGGTTTTTTACTATGATTTTATTCAGATCCCGGTAATCAATACAGAGTCGCCAGGTTCCATCTTTCTTTTGTACCATCATGATTGGGCTCCCACAAGGTGATGAGTTGGGGCGGATGTGCCCCTTGTGGAGCAGTTCTTGGATCTATCGCTTGATCACCTCATTCTCTAACAAAGAGTGACGATAGACTAGCCCATTGGGTAGCGATGCGCTGGGGGTCAGATCGATGGGGTTCTTGACATGGAAGTGCAGAGGTACCCCTGTAGATGAGGAGAAGATATCCGAGTATTCTTCCATGACCTTATCTACTTGCTTCTGTTGTGTGGAGAGGTCGGTCGCAGAGACCCTAGATGTAGCTGTGATCTTTTTCTTATTCTAAGAGCGAATCACAAAGAAGACAAACTTCCCCGTCTGAGAGATGACCTTCCTACATTTCTTAGTAGAGATCAAGGAAATAGCACTAGGTGGGACTGCCTCGAGTATCCTATACAATTTCCTATTCAAAGTAATAATAACACTACAAGGCCTAGACTCATATACAACATGAAATTTCCATAAATAAGGTTGGCCCAAAAGAACATCACAAACTTTGAGAGGAGAAACATCACATAATACCTCATCTTTGAAGGGCTTGATGCCATATGACAGTCATCACTATTGGCTAATGCGAAGATCACTTCCTTGGTGGAGCCATCCAATGGTGTACGATTGTGGGTGCAGCGTTGTTGGCTGGGCCAGCCGCTTGACAACCTCTACTGAGATGAGTTTCTTTTGGCTACTGCTATCAATGATGAAGTGTAGCGGGGTGCATTTTACCCACATCTATGAATGGAAGAGGTGCTCTCCTTCTTCTGGCTCGTCTGGTTCACCAGGTTGGAGCTTGGTGGTAGCAATGGTAGCAATGGGTTCCACATCAATGATCCATCTTCCCCTTTCTAGTTCTAGATCAGAGTCATAATCTGCATCTGATTCAGAGGCTTTCACTTCGGCCACCAGTGATTTCTTTGAGTGTCAATCAACAGTGTTATGCCAAGGGCTCTTATGGAAGTCTCATCGCTTCCTGGTATCTTTCTTTGTCTTTCTGGTGTCCTTCTTTGCTTGCAGCCTGGACTGGTTGTCCTGATACTATCTGTATTTTCTTTGTCCTTTGTTTGGTAGGGTGGGGCCACCCTTTCCTGGATTTTGTTGTGAGGGGATCCCAGGCCCAAATTGTCGCATCTTTTGTTTGAGATTCTACTCGATTTTGAATGCGTATCAGTAGGCCGTGCCCAAGGATGAGATGTCCAGAAATTCCATTTCAGTATGGATGTATCTATGCATAGTATTGCGATACTTGAGCACCATATGTCACTCTGAATCTTTGATACCCAACTTGGTGTGCAAGGTATGGAAGATATTTTTGAAATCTGGCACTGCTTGGTCTCTTTCTTGCTGCAATGTGGTCCATCTGGTATACAGGTCGTCATAACTTCCGACAGGGTAGTATTGTTTCTTAATAGCATCCCTGAAGGATTCCTAGGTGGATGTGACTGGAAAATAATGAGGTTTCCTTTGTTTCCTTTTGCTCGCAAAAAGTTTCCCACCAATATTTGACATGGGGAACGGCTTTGAGGAGCGCAAAAGTAATCTTTTCTTTATTCGAAAAGTTATGGATAGAAAAATACCCTTATAGTAGATTCAACCACTTGTCTACAACATTTGCGTCTATCTAACCTTCAAATATAGGAATATCGAAGTTTATTTGTACCTTGAAGGGGGCGTTGCCTCCATTCGAAGAAGATGTGTCACCTGTTGGTAGCCGCCGAAGGATTTGTGCGAAACTATCCATCATCTCGTTCCTCTGTTGTGTGAAGGATTCCTCAATCAATAGTTTGAAAGGATCTCCTGTCCCATCATCTTTATTTTCTCCTGCCATGGGAGGTCTCTTGGGCATGCAAGAGCTTCTTTCCTCAAGAGAAACAAGCTCGAGACCCAACTCTTTGTACTCCAACCTTGTTGGGGACATGCATTAAGACGACAAGGAGAAGACCGCTCTGATACCACTGATCTGGATTTTATGAGCAGAACAAAATGAATAAAAATTATTAATATGTTCTTAACACAAAATAAAAGAGAAATAGTAAAATTGGTTTTCTATTCATTAACGAAATAAGATAAAACTATAAAATGCAGCGGAAACAAGCTTGTTGGAATGGTGGCGGCTTATCTCTGAGAAGAGATGTGACAGTAGCGTGAATTCACAAGAAGAAGGTTACAATGAGGCTCTGAAGGCCTTTTTACAATAATCAAGAATTCCAAAAACCCTAGACATCCAAAAACCTAACCCTAGGAGATGAAGCGCCAAAATTCATGTGGGTCCCGTTTGGGTAAGTTAGTACATCAACTTCATGGGGTTGTAACTTTTGCATACGATCTCCATTTTAGGTGTGTGATAGCCCATTGGAAAGGTATCATTGAGGAGATTCATTTTGGGGGACCAATCATGCCTTTGACTATCTTTAAGGAGCTTGATCCCGAAAAACCTCCATTTAGGCCCTCAAAATGGCCCTGAAAGTTAAAACTGCTAAAAATAGTAAATTGCCAAAATTGTCAAAAAATTGTTTTGAGCCAGTTGGAAAAGGTGGGTGGCCGCCAATATCCATTTGGATCAGATACTCTTTTGTCACAGGGGCATACTCAAGGTTCAACTCTTCAACAATGCACCAACAAAACCCTAACTACTGGCCCTTTCAGCAACACCTGTGAAGCAGATGAAATCTCACCCGAGGTAGAGGCAGGGGGGGTTGTAGGACTCAGGTGTCTACAACCAAGTTGGGAAATAGATCTGTGATTATAAAACTTAACAAAGGACTTAGACAACAATATGAATTAGTTCATGAGTCTTAGCCACATCGCAAATCAAACCCTAAGTACAGAACAACGCAGTAATAATCAAGATCAAGCCCTTAAAATTTCTTAGCACATAACATTGACTCAAATCTAGTATTCATTCATATTTAACATCATTAATCACTAAGATACAACATTAGATGCATTATAACAACACTAAGCATAAATAACATAAGAAACATCGCACAAAGAATATCAAGACACAGGATATACATGGTTCACCCGAGTGTGGGGCTACATCCACCAACTTCTTCTTCTTCTTTATTAGTCTTCGATCCTATTACATTCATCTGCTCCTGTGCACAAAGCCATGAAGCTTAATTTTAGGACCACACAATGTACCTTTTTGCCCATACTTTTTTCCATTATTATACCCTTGATCACCTGTATTTAGACTCATACTATCACTTCATCTGATCATTCCAAGGTATACAACGTCCTTTTTCATTACTATATGCTTAATCTATTTTGCATAATATTTTACATCACTTTTGTACTTAACCATTGATTAGACTGCAGACTAGCATTCAAAGCCTGTTGCTGAAACACAGTCCAGGATGCAGATGCTGAAACACGGAGCCGTTACACAGTCTGAATTCCCTGCTGCCAAAACACAGTTCGAGGTCCCTGTTGCTGAAACACAGTCCGAGGCCCCTGGTGCTGCAACACAGAACTGTCATACAGCCCGGAGTCGCAGAGGTTGAGACCGAGAGCTGCTACAAAGTTTAGAGCTGCAGATGCTGAAACACAGAGGAGACCGCCAGAACCAACGATGTTGAAACACAGGGAAGCCGTTACAGTTAGCGGTCAAGGCCGACACAGTCAAGAGCGCAGTTCACGTGGCTGAAACAACCCGTGAATTGCAATGATGAAACAACATCAGCAACGATGAGAAGAAGCTGTTACACCAGCCGTAACAGCAATACCTCGTTTAGTTCCTGTAATAGCATTCAGTTGCGTGAGAATAGGACATCCTATGCTGGTTTAGAAAGAAGATCCGATTTAGGATAGGATTCAGATATGCATTGTAACGATTGTATCGAAGGGATTTCCTCTTTAAATCAGAGGAAATCACCATTCGAGATATCCAAGTTTTGATGTATTGAAGCAACTCCAGAGAAGCGGGACGTATTCTATTCTTTCAATTTGTAATGCGATATTTCGACAGATGAATATAAGGCTGGTTTGAGTACCCTTCTCTAGCTTTTTGTTCAGGGGAATCTTGTGAGAAGGGAGGGCCCACCTTCTTCACAAGATTCACCCATTAGTTAGAGTGTGTTAGTATAATTTATGTTCATGATTTGTGTAACTGTCGTTTGTTGAAACACTGTTTTTAATGGATTCCGCTTTGCTGAAACACTACTGACTCTGTCTTAGTTTAATTGAATGGAATTTATAATTCTTTTTATCAGCAATCTCGTGTGATGATTTTATGAGGCTAGTAGAGATTTGGTTAAAGGTTCATGCTCAGACATAAAGGGATCAGAATATCATACCCTCTGTAGAATTCAATTACTACTGCAAGTGTGCTAGCCAGAGGTCTGGATAAAAGGTTCTTGCTCAGACAGGAAGGAATCACAACACCTTGTCTTCTGTAGATTTCATTTACTGCTGCAAGTGTGCTAGCCAGAGATTTGGTTAAAAGGTTCCTGCACAGATAGGAAGGAATCACAACACCTTGTCTCCTGTAGATTTCATTTACTTCTGCAAGTGTGTTAGCCAGGGATTGGGTTAAGGGTTCCTGCTCAGAAAGGAAAAGAACCAAAAACACCCTGTTCTCTGTAGACTTTTATTGATGCTAGTCAAGAACTGGGTTAGGGATCCCTGCTCAAAAAGGAAGGGATCAGACTGCCCTGTTCTCTGTAAACCTCAACCCCACAAGTGTGCTAAAACAGAAATAAGGCTCAAGGCTCCTGCTTAGAAAGAAAGAAGCTAGGTGGCTTGTTCTCTGTTAGATAGAGTTAATTGTTTCCTGCATTACTGTTTTCATGAAAGAGTGTTAGTACTAAGTCTCTGTTTGAGAGTAAGGGTCATGTTCTCTGATTGTAGAATAGTTGTTCTTTCCCATTGCAGTGTTATTTTAATGTAATCCAGGATTCTTAGATTGAACTTTAAAGAATTGCAATAGGGGAATTACTTTTCTGTGATTTAATTCAGAGCTTCAGTTCATTCAAGCAGGTATTATTAGTATGAATTTCTTTACTACAACACTAAGTTTATTTTGGAATTGAGCATATATAGTGCCTGGCTATCTTTGAAATAAAAGACTTCCCTGGGTTGATAATTTATGTATCACTTGATTGTTTAAATCAACTAAGCAATTATAGTGACCAACATTTTGGCGCCGTTGCCGGGGAAGATATCTATAGATTTCAAAAGAACTTGTGATTTCTTTTCTTTAGATAAAAAGGATGCATGAAAGACCCCAAAGACATTAACACTACAGGTGGCAAGGGAAAAGGAAAAGGAGGAAGAAAGACTTTCATTGACGACATTGCATCCAAGTCTGAATCTGTTGCTCAACGACCAAACCTTCAAAAGCAAAATTCCCAGCCTTCATTTCGAGAAATTTTTGGAACAGGGAAGGAAGTTTGGAGTCCGGAGACAGTCCAGAAGCCAGTAGGAGACATTGAGGACAGAGAAAGTGCAGCAGAAGAACAGACAGAGGAAAACATGGATGAGTTCAATGAGCGATTGCATCATGAAGAACAGGTAGATCCTGAAGGAGAGGTAAAAGATGAAAATTCTTTTTCTACATTAGGATTTCCTATTGGTGATCTCCCTAGAGGAGAAGCCCCCATGAAAAACATCCCACTCTCAGCATTGCCAAATTTTCATGGGTTATCTTCAGAGGATCTTGATGAATTTCTCTTTGAGTTTGATATATTATGTAGAAGTTATGATTATGTTTCTAATGCTCAGAAACTGAAGTTATTTCCAGCAACACTAAAAGGGAATGCACTAAGATGGTTTATGAGCCTTGGAGGCCATGTAATCACAACATGGGACCAAAT
>ML779357.1:1496425-1526391 GCA_009831015.1 Picea engelmannii
TTTGATTTGATGCAGACACTAATGGCCACAAGGAAACCATCTTGTAACTATTCTTTATTTCTCATAGAGAGACTCACATGGTTCCAAATTAAATCAATTATAGAAGGAAAATCCCATGAAGTAATACAACCAACAGATTTTGTTAAGACCTTTCTAGCAGCCTCCACCAGGGATCAGCACCTCTTATGTGAAGCATACTTCCATAATGAGGCTATTCCCGAAAACAGGCTACTCAATATAAATCCTCTTGTTGGAGATGTTCAACTTTGAGCATTCACTTCTTTTCTTCATAATCAAATTTTGTGGCAGAGTGACTTTTTGGCTACCAAGCACAATGAGGACAATAAACTCCTCTGGATTAGACTAGAACCGCAGAGGCCAGCCAGATTCATTTCAGAATATTATGAGGTCTTAAAGAAACTAGGGGTGACTGAGCATGTTCAACAGCAACAGTTAGTAGTGCTTCAAGAGTGTCAACACAGCATCAGTGCAATAGAGATTCCTGCCCTCCAGGCCAATAACCTGTTTTGGCAGCAATCCACAGAAAAAAAAACAACAGCACAATCCTTTCGGTCCGGCCAACTTAGACGCAGCAATTTCAAGGGTACCCAGTTATATCCAGTGTGTTAGACATTGTGCTGAGAATTGGATAGGGTACAGGTTTTATTTTCCCATTCTCTGGTTGCCAATAGAAAGATATCAAATCAGTTATAAGCTGCCTACGAAGGCAGAAACAACAGCATGGTAAAGATTGCAGGAAGTGCAAGGGTTTAGAACGCTGACAGACAGTACCTCCCAGAGTTACAGCTTGAGTAATTTACACGATCAGAGCGAGTATCAAGACTCTTATTCAGAGTGAGTTGCCTGAGGACATGCAACACCTTGAGCTGGGGGGGATGTTAGGACCACACAATGTACCGTTTTTCCCTTACCTTTTTCCATTATTATACCCTTGATCACCTGTATTTAGACTCATACTATCACTTCATCTGATCATTCCAAGGTATACAACGTCCTTTCTCATTACTATATGCTTAATCTGTTTTGCATAATATTTTACATCACTTTTGTACTTAACCATTGATTAGACTGCAGACTGGCATTCAAAGCCTTTTGCTAAAACACAGTCCAGGACGCAGATGCTGAAACACAGAGCCATTACACAGTCTGAAGTCCCTGCTGCCGAAACACAGTCCGAGGTCCCTGTTGCTGAAACACAGTCTAAGGCCCCTGGTGCTGCAACACAGAATTGTCATACAACCCGGAGTCGCAGAGGCTGAGACACAGAGCTGCTACAAAGTTTAGAGCTGCAGATGTTGAAACATAGAGGAGACCGCCAGAACCAATGATGCTGAAACATAGGGAAGCCGTTACAGTTAGCAGTCAAGGCCGACACAGTCAAGAGCGCAGTTCACGTGGCTGAAACAACCCGTGAATTGCAATGCTGAAACAGCATCAGCAACGATGAGAAGAAGCTGTTACACCAGCCGTAACAACAATACCTCGTTCAGTTCCTATAATAGCATTCGGTTTCTTGAGAATAGGACATCCTATGCTGGTTTAGAAAGAAGATTCGATTTAGGATAGGATTCAGATATGCATTGTAACGATTGTATCGAAGGGATTTCCTCTTTAAATCAGAGGAAATCACCATTCGAGATATCCAAGTTTTGATGTATTGAAGCAACTCCAGAGAAGCGGGACGTATTCTATTCTTTCAATTTGTAATGTGATATTTCGACAAATGAATATAAGGCTACTTTGAATACCCTTCTCTATCTTTTCGTTCAGGGGAATCTTGTGAGAAGGGAGGGCCCACCTTCTTCACAAGATTCACCCATTAGTTAGAGTGTGTTAGTATAATTTTTGTTCCTGATGTGTTTAACTGTCGTTTGTTGAAACACTGTTTTTAATGGATTCCGCTTTGCTGAAACACTACTGACTCTGTCTTAGTTTAATTGAATGGAATTTATAATTCTTTTTATCAGCAATCTCATGTGATGATTTTATGAGGCTAGCAGAGATTTGGTTAAAGGTTCCTGCTCAGACAGAAAGGGATCGGAATATCATACCCTCTGTAGAATTCAATTACTACTGCAAGTGTGCTAGCCAGAGGTACGGATAAAAGGTTCCTGCTCAGACAGGAAGGAATCACAACACCTTGTCTTCTGTAGATTTCATTTACTGCTGCAAGTGTGCTAGCCAGAGATTTGGTTAAAAGGTTCCTGCTCAGACAGGAAGGAATCACAACACCTTGTCTCCTGTAGATTTCATTTACTTCTGCAAGTGTGTTAGCCAGGGATTGGGTTAAGGGTTCCTGCTCAGAAAGGAAAAGAACCAAAAAAACCCTGTTCTCTGTAGACTTTTATTGATGCTAGTCAAGAACTGGGTTAGGGATCCCTGCTCAGAAAGGAAGGGATCAGACTTCCTTGTTCTCTGTAAACCTCAACCCCAAAAGTGTGCTAAAACAGAAATAAGGCTCAAGGCTCCTGCTTAGAAAGAAAGAAGCTAGGTGGCTTGTTCTCTGTTAGATAGAGTTAATTGTTTCCTGCATTATTGTTTTCATGAAAGAGTGTTAGTACTGAGTCTCTGTTTGAGAGTAAGGGTCATGTTCTCTGATTGCAGAATAGTTTTTCTTTCCCATTGTAGTGTTATTTTAATGTAATCCAGGATTCTTAGATTGAACTTTAAAGAATTGCAATAGGGGAATTACTTTTCTGTGATTTAATTCAGAGCTTCAGTTCATTCAAGCAAGTATAATTAGTATGAATTTCTTTACTACAACACTAAGTTTCTTTTGGAATTGAGCATATACAGTGTGTGGCTATCTTTGAAATAAAAGACTTCCCTGGGTTGATAATTTATGTATCACTTGATTGTTTAAATCAGCTAAGCAATTATAGTGACCAACACTTAACTCCGTAGTGGACAGGTTATCTATGCACGACACACTAGATCCACCTTCCCAAAACCAGGTCAAGGCAAAGAGCCAACTCCTTAATAGCATAAAGCCTTACTTTACACAGCCAGATTTCATAAAGCAACTTCCAATCTCTTGCACTAAGCCAAACATACTATGCACATAGCTAACATTAATACTTACATTGCTTTGCACATAGCCAAAACAATAACTTGTACTCTCTACATTACATTCCTTCCTATATATTCTTTTACAAAAGGGCCTAGACATGGGCAAACCCATGGATGACACCCCTTAACCCATTACATAAACCCTAAAACCCTTTGTTGGGTCCACAATCCCGCAAAGTGGGTGAGATCCCACGATCTCTGCTTCTCCTGGGTGCTCCATCTTTGACCAGCCTGTCAAAGTCCCATAAGTTGTTAAACATGACCAATGTTTCCTCAAAACTTGGTCAAGGGCCAACATGCCCCCAACACTCACCTGTGACTCTTCCCGAGTAACTCATATCTGGGCAATGCTACTTTGAAGGCCTCGAGCTTAGCTCGAGATCCCTCGACTTGCCTCTTCTCCAGAGCTTCCTTCTTGGTGAAATCTTGAATCACTTGTTTTGTAATGGGCCCTTCCAGGCATTGTTCCACTATCATGACCATCTGATCCATTTGCGAGCCTTGTCCCTCAATTTCTTCAAAAAGCATGCAGGCTTCATCCTGCACCAGCTAGAGTCTCTATGTAACCTCCATCACTCTGCTCTGGATGAAAGTAACCTACTATTGGACTTCTTGTTTTTCCTGTGATCTCTTCATTTTCTCAACTACAATGAGCATCTTCATCCGTGCTTGAACTGTCAGTGCCTGTTGCTTTGCCTCCTAGAGTTATGCTTTCAGTTTCCTCAGCTCTGGATCTTCTGCAAGGCGTTCATAGGTCTACGCACTTTTTTCGCTCAGTGTCTTACACTCTGAGGCAACTACCCCGATCCTTCCAACTGCGCTCTTGGTGATTTCTTCCCTCTGATCGCGCACTTCTTGCACAGTGCTCAACACTGCTTGAAGCTCTAACTTTGTTACTCTTTCTTGAAGTTGTTGAATGGATTCAACGAGCTTCCCTACTTGTATCTCGACTGACTCTTATTCCTCCTATGCCAAGCTCGACATAGATTAAAGTGATTTATTCATTGCTTCTTTAACCATATTCTTCTCTACGAGAAGATGGTATTTTTCTTTCTGCATGAGTGCTTTGTCCTCCTTGAACATCACCCGAATTTCATCTTTATCCTTCTACACAACTCGAAGTTGCTCTAAGAACTCCTCCTTCTCTTTCTTCAAGGCTTCTATAGCTTGCTCCTTTTCTTCTTGGACTCAATGAAGTCAAGCCTCCGTTGCATCTCCTAACCTTTGTAATTCGGTGGGCACATCCCCTAATTCTGCAATTTCTGACGACGAAGGCACAATATGTACTACACGGATCAAATAGATGGATTGTTGTATGTCCTTGAGCTCCTTCTCTATTATTTCATACAATGTTTCTTTCTTCGATTCATGTCTCTGTAAGATATCTTCTGAAGCATCCTCCACATCTACGATGATAATATCGACATCATCCACTGTGAGCACATTCTTCGACTGAGGCTTATTGGCTCGGGTCTTCTTTCTTACTGAAGGTTTCTGCAGGGAAACCTTCCTTGTCTTTGATGTTTCATCCTCAGTAAGGGGATCCTTTGGTGGTGTAACTTCACCTTTGTCTTTATTTTCTCCTTCTTCCTCTCCTTCTTATTTTTTTACTTCATCTCCTCCTCCTCCTATAGGTGAATCGGGCCTACTTTCCTCTGAGGCGTTGTCCTCCACATCAGTTTCTATGTTCTACAATTCCTCCTTTTTCTTCTTTTTCTTCATGCTAGTCTGTCCATCATGTTCAAACCAGGTGCCCAAGGGACTTCTTATGATGTCCAGGTCAGATATTTTTTCATCCTCAACCAGTACAAGTAAATCTATTGGCCATTCTATGGTTATCTCCTCCATATCTTCGTCGTTCAACTTATAATAGGAGTGCAGTTCCTCCTTACTTTCATCCCTATGCGCAGTGATGTAGATAAAGTGTCGATCTACACGAAACTTCACTTGTGGTCTGTACTAGTGCAGTGTGTTCAAGGTCATTCATGGAAATTCCTTAATGGCACACTTCAACTACTGGTTATACGAATGGAAGATAATGTTCAACTACCACTGCTTCAACATGTCATTTGTATACCACAAGGTAGAGAACCTTGTGACCAATGGCTCTGATGGCTCAACTTTGGGAAATGTCACTCCTTCCGACATCTGCCAAGTGAAAAAAGAGATCAGTACCAATAACCAACTAAATTGGAATTCGTAGCCTTGATCATGTGCTTCATGACATTCCTTCTTCAGTTCGTTGACGAGGTAACTCGCCTAATTCATTTTCATTCCTTCTACGCACTTCCCTGCGAGGTCTACTAAAAATCCTATGACTTGTGTGGGACGATTCTTTCTGAAAATATTTCTAGCTATAAGATGACAAGATAGGTGCATTGTGCCATCCTAGATGGAGGTGACCTTGTAGCCTCACTTCCCATTTTCTACATCGCCATAATATTCCTTTATGCGTTGTGCCAAGGAGCGATCTAAAGTCTTCCCTGGCTAGAACTGTTGAGTGTTCAGTCCCTACATACTCATACCTGTGATGAGGTGGATCGGCATTGGATCCACAGTGACACACCTGTCGATCCATAGATAGCCCCCATGATAACATGACAGGACGAGTTTAATGAAAGCATTAACCTCCTGGTGTCGACCAAAGTGAGGGAGCTTCATCACGTTCAGGATCGTGGACTACGCGAGCTCCTTTATCCATGGTTGAGAGACTATGTGCGGCTTCTTCCCAGTCATTCTCATCAAATACTGATGTGGCGCGAGTATCATGTATTTCTTCCTATCTCTGAGGTTAAAGTCATTTTTCTTCAAAGATGGGATATGTCCTAACTGGCGTCCAACTAACTGTATCCCATTCAAGATGTATGCGGTGATCAATGTGTACTCAAATTCATGAAGGATACTTTCACGGTTCACCATGCCAACCAAAGGTAGTATGCATTCAGGCAAGACCGAAAGGATATGCTTCACATTAGCCATATCACCATGGTGTTTTCTTTACTTCTCAACAGTGTGTCCAAAACATCGTCCAGTCGATGGGGATGCTTGCAATCCACCAGTCGATGATGCATGTATTCCTATAGACATGACTCTCTTAGCCATGAGGTCTACAAGAATATTCTCCATAGATTTCTCTAACATGCTATGTTTGCCCGAGATTCACACTTGTAGTCAAACAGATCGGGTAGGCGAACGGACAAGTGAGGTAATCAAACAGATGGCAAGGTGTAGAAAGCACAATGAGATACAATGGATTCTTTGTTAGCTCGGATAATCACAGGTGGAAAAAAGTGGTCCCGATGCAATGTCCGATGGGTTAAATAAGTGAGTGTCGTAACTGATTCCTCCAACAGGAAGGAATGCCTCAATCAATACAAATCCATTCATTATGGCGCAGTCCTAACGTTCCAACGACGATCTTTCCATCAATAATTGTGTTTCTATTTGTTCCAGAGCGTCATTCTAATGGTCGAGGTGCCTCCAACGTTCATATAGATTCTCCGTGGTGAAGTCCCATTCTACGTGGTTCTATTATTCCGACGAGGTTCAAGTTATGTCGATATGTCTCCTGGGAAGTTTTTTTTTGGAACTTCCTGTAGTTTTTCTGACTTGGATTTCTTCTTTTAGAGCTTCCTTGTCTTCCTTCTTGTGGTCTGAGTCTCTAGATTCCTCTTTCCATTCTTATTCTTATCTTCTCCTAGTAAAGTGACTTCACACTACTGATGTTCTCTTACAGATTTTGTGGTTAATTTACCTTCTCTTACGATTTCTGGGGTAGTTATACTTATTTCTTGCATGGGTAGGTCCTTCAAAGTTTTTGGCGTTCTTTCAAATTCTTCTTCAGTCATAGTTCTATGAGAAATCATAGGTATATTAGTAACTCTTCCACATAGGGTTATCATCTTTCTTTTAAGCAAGCCTATTCTTCCCAATGTAGGTATCATAGTAGTCTTTCCCAAAATTTCCCAAGTGCTTTCTGGCATAATGTTCATATGTGTTTCTTCATCTAATACACAGTCTATGTCGAAGTCTTATATTATTGTGACTATGCACTGTTTTTCTTTCAAGATTTCTAACAAACTGACATCCTTGTATTCATTCATTGCTTCTTTTAATTATACTAACATAGTATGTTATTTCTTTGATTCTTTCTCCTTCTGGTTCACTAACATATACTTAGTCTCTTGACCTTCTTTATTATTTTCTTGTCTCATGTTTATCTTTTCAACTTTAGCAATCATTCTTGGGGAATCCTCAACCTCATGACCAATAGATTTACAACAAATACAAATAGGACTTGTACTAGGGCATTCCTTAGCAATATGTCCCGATCTTCTGCAATTATAACACATTGTCAATCCTCTCTTTATTATTAATGAGCCCCAACATTTCCTGTACTGTGCACTGGGATCATAGTGCTGGACCTGCAATCTGCAAAGATTCTTTATAGGTTACTGCATCCACTTATTAGTCGAACAATTCTTTATATGCATAGGAATAACATATTTTTCTCTATTTCTATCAAATTTATTCAGATCAACTCTTTTTTGTAACTGTTCCCTAGTTTTCATACTAGGACAAAATCTATCAAACATACCTAGATTCACACTTTTGAAGAAAAAAATTCCACTTATCTTACCTTTACCAGAGAACCAAGCTTTAAGATCTTACCTCTTTCTTTCAGGTCTAGTTTCTTTCTTAGTACAGAGCTTCATAAGTTGATTAGAATACTACCCACTAGAGCAACAGATCTATGCACAGAGATTTCTCTTTTCTTCAGTCCCCAACAATCACGGTTTCAGGTCACGATAATGGAGGCATTTGTTGGCACAGGGGCACACCCAAGGTTCACTGCTTCAACAACGCACCAAAAAAACTCTAACTATCGACCCTTTCTTCAACATCTACGAAGCAGATGAAGTCTCACCCAAGGTAGAGGAAGGGGGGTTGCAGGACTCAGGTGTCTACAACTAAGCTGGGACATAGATCTATGATTATAACACTTAACTGAGCACTTAACCAACAATATTATTTAGTTCATGAGTCTTAGCCACATCCCAGATCAAACCCTAAGTATAGAACAATGCGGTAATAATCAATATCAAGCCCTTAAAATCTCTTAGCACATAGCATTAACTCATATCTAGCATTCATTCATATTTAACATCATTAAGCACTAATCTACAACATTAGATGCATTATAACAACGCTAAGCATAAATCACATAAGCAACATCGCACAAAGCATATCAAGACACAGGATATATGTTGTTCACCCCAGTGTGGGGCTATGTCCACCAACTTCTTCTTCTTATTTATTAGTCTTCGATCCTCTTACATTCATCTGCTCCTGTGCACAAAGCCATAGAGACTAACTCTGCATTGGACAGGTGATCTGCACACAACGCACTAGATCCACCTTCCCAAAACTAGGTCAAGGCATAGAGCCAACTCCTTAATAGCACAAATCCTTACTTTACATAGCCAGATCGTGCAAAGAAACTTCCAATATCTTTCACTAAGCCAAACATACTGTGCACATAGCTAACACTACTACTTACATCTCTTTGTACATATCCAAAACAGTAACTTGTACTCTCTACATTACATTCATTCCTATATATACTTTTACAAAAGGGCCTAGACATGGGTAAACCCATGGGCCGACATCCCTTAACCCGTTACATAAAACCTAAAACACTTTGTTGGGTCCACAATCCCGCAAAGTGGGTGAGATCCTACAATCTCTACTTCGCATGGGTGCTCCATCTTCGACCATCCCGTTGAAGTCCCAAACGTGTTCAAACACGACCAATGTTTCCTCAAAATTTGGTCAAGGGCTACTACACTCCCTATCACAGACTCTTATGTTTGTTTAGGTAGCCTTGAAGAGTTTCCTCTCCACACCTATTTCAAGGCCCTAGAGCCTAGACTACTTGGTGAACCCTACAAACAAAAGTCTAGTTGATTTTAAGTGTTAATCGTTGATTTTAATTAGCTTGATTTACTCAAAAGGGTACGGATGTGCAAATTATGGTGCTTACAAGAAACGAAAGAGAAGAAATAAAATTTTAGAGCATTTGTGCAAAATAAATATAGGTTCCACTATTAAAAAAATGCTTTTAAATCTTTGTAAATGCAAACTTTTCGAAGTAAAGTAATCCAAGATCCTAAAAATGCAATAAGTTTCCTAGAATGTGCTTTTCATTTTACAATGTAGATGCAAACTACTAAAATTTCAAGGAAATATCAAAGAAGGAAATTTGGAAATGGAACTCTTTTATTTTGTATTAAATAACCTATGCTACAACTACCAAACAAAATGCATAAATAAATGCAACAATTTTTTTGATTTTTTTTAAATCCTTAGAAAAGAAAATTCACAAATAAATGATACTTTTTGTTTTTCAAAGAACAAACAAGGTAAAGAGAAAATAAACCCAAGACTAACACAGACCGTAAACCATTGCTTGACCGTGGGGACTCACTGGAATCCATAGGAGGATATAACTCTTATAATTTCACCCTAAACCCTCAAAGCAAACAAAAGAAAATAAAGAAATGGCAGGTGTTATTTACAAAGTGAAAGATAAACTGAATATTTAACCCAACCAAACACAATTAACAGAGACCCTGAAGAGTTCAAGAAGGCCTAAGAAGCACAAAGCTTCTTCCCATGAAACAAAATGTTTAAAAAAAAAACACCTTCCAAAACACAAAGATGCATGTTGAGCAAAAGCAACCTACATATGTACGCAGGATGTATACTATGCAAATCGTGTATGTACATGGGATATACAGAGGACAAGGCACATACACCTATGTAAACTTTTAAAAAGAAAAAGGTTTGGATAACCAACTGGGCATGGAAGGCTGGTAGGAACCTGGAAGGTGACCAGAGACCCTAAATGACTCAGTAAACTTGGAAAACTAAAAAAGAAACTAAAAAAACCAAATCTAACCAAAATATCCCACTAAGACCCTAGAGAGAGTCCCCAGTGGAGTCATGAACTCTGCTATGGGGAAAATCCCTCTATACTGGGTCTAGGTAAAGGCAGAGCAATGACTTTCCTTAAAATATTATTCTACCCTTAAGCTACCCCAAAACCATCTAAACAAATTGACAAGAGAGAGAGAGGAAAGAGGTTTAATGAGTGCACATTAAGTCCTTGTGGTTGGCGTAGACCTCTTTCGCTTGTTATCGCTTACTAGATCACAAATCTCCTCCCAAAGTTGACCTGCAAAAGATTAGGAAAACAATGCTACAACATATGCAATCTCTATTGATCACTTTCAAAGTTTAGACATAGATATAAATTCATAAATCAGAAAAAGAATACAAACAAAATATTTTGGGACAAGTACAAACTTTTTTATTAAGTTTCAAGATAAAAAGGATTACAACCTTTGTCATAAACCACTCCACGAACCAGGTCTGATATCCTATATCGTGGCTCCAAGTGCATCAATCCCACATTATCTTCTCGCAACCAACTTATCACCAAGGGAAGGACGAAGGGTTGCATAAGGAGAAAGGTTGGGGGGGGAGGTTGAGGCTAAAACTCATAATGGGATGCAAAACTTGGGTTAAGAAAGGGAAGGGATTTTGGTATATTTTTCTTATTCTCTTTCTTATGTTCATAAATGGCACCCCAAGGGATTTTTTTATATGAGAAAAATATGGTTATTCGGTTGGGGGACAGGCTACAAGGGGTAAAATGGTTAGGAAATCCTCCATATCCTGTAAACTTTGTCGAATTTCGCTTAATTTTATATTTTTCACAACTTTTTGACGTAAAAGCGGGTTATCTATCATTCAACATGCATTTGTACGCATGTTAACTAGCATGCAACACGTGTGTGTATGTGGGTTATCAGTTCAGCAGAACACGTACACTCTCCAAAAAATGGTTTGTTAAGAGGAAGCCTCAATAGTATTTGGCAAAGTATGCAAAAGGAGAGACCAATATCTTGTATCCACAGATAAGGCATTTTAGACTATAACAACAAGTTGGGGAAAATCACCATAGATTCTTATGCCAAAATATTTCTAGAAATCTTAAGGTATGTCCCATACATAAAAGATGAGAAGGTAAGGATATAATGCTTTCTCATTGGATTTCCATAGTCCTTTTAGAATTTAATTGAATTTTGTGAACCTAAGAAATTTGATGGAACCATCTAAAAGGTGAATTAGTGTTATGAGCAATCAAAACATAGGAAATATCCTCTCTAGGATTGGAAATGGAAGGATATGGATAGATTTAAAAAGAAGTTATTTAAGTCATCCAGGTACAAGAACCCGAGAAAGAGTTCCTAGTCCAGTTACGCCACTAAAAGCATGCATCCAAAACTATCCTACTCAAAGTGGGAGTAAAATAGAAAAACTCGCAAAGGAAAAAGAAGAAGAATATAAGAAAGGATCACTAAAGTGTTGGGGTTGTGGAGAAGCACACCTTTTGAAACATTGTACATGCAAGAAGAATAATCATAAGAAGATCTACGATGTCCAAGAGGATATCACTATCAATGGTGTATCTAGAAGTGTACCACATATTTATGCAACTATCAAGAATCGACAAGAAAACCACCAACCTCCAGTGGTGGAAATATAAGGTATACTTTCGAAATGACCTATTTCAATTTTAATTGACCCTAGTTCTAACCTCAATTATATTTCACCACAAATTGTTGAGGCACATGGTTTACAAAAAAGAAGGTATCCAAGGTCATGGTTAGTCCAGCTAGCTATAGGAACCAAGATAAAGGTGATTGAAGGAATAGAAGCATGCCATATTGAAATGGATGGACTACACACCCAAGCATCCTTGAATATACTACCCTTGGGGTCATATAATATGTTGATAAATATGGAGTAGTTGGCATGCCATAAAGTTAAATGATTGCTTTAACAATACCATGGAATGTGAGAATAATAAGGGAAATAAGAGAGTCTTACAGGCAATCAAAAAACTTGTATCAGTAAGAAAAATATCAACAGTACATCTGAAGAAGTGTTGCATAAAGGGATTCCCCTTGTATGTTATATGTGTGCCAAATTCAGCAAAAAATAAGATGAAAATTGAAAATCACCTAGTTCTATATGAGTACGGAGATTTGTTTATGAAATAAATACCAAGACTACCTCCCAACACAAATATTGACTTTTCTATGGATTTAATGCCAAGATAAGGAATGTGTCTAAAGTACCCTATAGGATGAGCACACCAAAGTTGGTGGAGCTGAAAATACAACTAAAGGAGATGTTAAGAAAGGGATATATCAGACCAAGTGTGTCCATATGGGGAGCACCAATACTATTTTTCAAGAAAAAATATGGTACCCTCATATTATGTATTGATTATAGGTAGTTGAAGAAGATGACCCTCAAGAAAAGGTATCCACTACCCAATATTCATTACCTATTTGATGAGTTGAGAGGGGACACAATATTCTCCAAAATAGACTTCAGGTCCACATATCATCAAGTTAGAATCAAGGATGAGGACATTTATAAAACTTTGTTTTGGACGAGGTATGGGTATTGTGAGTTTGCAGTGGTTCCCTTTGGGATTACCAATGCACCATACATGTTTATGTGGCTCATGAATGGAATTATCAGTAATCACTTGGACAAGTTTTTCTAAGTTTTTATTGATGACATATTGATTTATTCTAAGACCAAGGAAGAGCATGAGCAACACATTAGGCTAGTGTTGCAAGTATTAAGAGAACACTAGCTATATGATAATTATAGCAAGTGTGACTTCTTTCAGAGATACATATAATACTTGGGTCATGTGATCTTGGAGGAAGGAGTTGCAGTAGACCCTGAGAATATCAAGGCAATCATGAATTGGCCTGCCCCTAGGAATGTGTCAAAAATGAGATCATTTATGGGATTGTTTGGATATTACATAAGTTTTATCCAAGGATTTTCAAAACTCAGTCATCCAATCACCTCATTGCAAAGAAAGGGAATGAAATTTGTGTGGTCAACAGACTGTGAAGTAATATTAAATCAATTGAAGCATATTCTAACTAATGCACCCATATTAAGGATTGCAGAAACATATAATGATTTCTTGGTTTGTATAGATGCTTGCAAGGAGGGACTTGGTGGAGTCCTCATGCAAGAAGGGCATGTAATTAGTTATGAATATGGTAAATTAAATGAGCGTGAGAAAGCTACATTACTCATGATCTCCATCTTGCAAGTATTGTGCATGCCATGAATATATGGAGGCACTAATTTCTTGGAAGAAGATTTGTATTAATGACAGATCACAGTGGGATGAGGTATATTTTTTATCATCCTCTTTTCAATTCTAGATATGCTAGGTAGATGGCCCTCATTAGTAAATTTTATTTTGAGATCTTGCATATTAAAAGAAAATAAAACCGAGTGGCGGATGCACTTAGCTGGAGCATGGAAACAATACACCTAACAACTAGTATATGTGAGTCTAATATAAAGCATATGATCAGAAATTCCCTCTAGTACTATTATCTCCCAGCTTAGGGGTAACTAAGGAGATGATATCTCAAGGACTGCATGTAGAAAACATGGAGTATTGAGATCCATATGACTGATGGAGACCACATTGAGTAGATAGAGCCCCTCCTCTCCACCACGCATCACCACTCATCGTCAACAACATAGAATCATCCACCACACCAGCTTGGTCCACAGAAGACATGAGGTCTTTCTTCATGAGGTAACAATTATAGTCTCATGGTAAGTGTCATCTTAATATTTGAATGATTGGAGCATGTTGCAAAGAGTCCTTTCTTGATTATGGAACATTTGCTTGGAAATTATATCTTTTGACTTATTTCACCTCGGTGGTTGACATTACATCCTACCAAGTTGGTCACCCTTAGGAAAAAGGATGCTACTGGGGGGTCTTCTTGAAGGGTCATCATACCATTCCCACTCATACTTACCACCTTCTACACTTCTTCCCCTTTGTTTCCTCATATTTTGGGTTTTTGGGGTCACTGAACCCAAGAAGGGCTTGTACCTCATTTCATGAGAAGAAGGGCATAAAGGCCCGGAGCTATTGTAGTTGGAACTATAAAAATCAAAATCCATAATTCAACCTTCTAAATGCTTGCCATAAAATTCCTGAGAGCCATGAATCACTTCTCTATAAAAATAAAGGACTTTTAAAATAAAATAAAATAAAAAATTATCTCGCTTGATGGGGGAATGCATTGCATTGTTGTTTAATTTCTAGTGCACATAGCACTCAATGTGTTATAACTTCAAGTGACATTGCAATGCTTTTTTCTTTCCATTACACATATCACTCAATGTTTGGATCATAAAAAACAAAAAGGAAAGGAAAATAAAGGGCTTGGAAAAATGTTGAATTGCAAACGAAGGGATGTAGTGCACCCTCCACAAAGGAACCCATAAATGAGACAATATGAGCCCTTGATATGTCAAGAACCCCACGCCCAAGAATACCTCCCCCAATCCACTTCATACTCACTACATGGCCTAGAGAGGTTCTTATTGGGAAACATTCCTTGACTTGGGGATTGGCCTACCCAATAGGGCACCATGACACCCCTCCCATACCTAAATTTGGAAAAGTTTATAAGGTATTTGAGAATTTTTTTGATTTGAAAAGGGGGACTTAATGCACTTGTTTGGGTGGTTATTTAATTAAATGTGGCTTACTTGGCATGATTCATATGACTTGTGGACCCTTGGAAGACATATTTTCTTGTTTATGTAGGACCTAGCCCATTGAAAGTCATTCATGAAGGGACTAAGCCACTTGGACCTTCATAGGCACTTGAAATCCCATTGGATGGATGTTGTGCCCCACACATTGGAGGCCTCGGATGATGAGTGTTGCACCTTGGATTATGTCCCTAGCACATGATAAATTTTCAGAACCATGAAGAGAAAACAGTGTCACCCTCTTATGCCCAAATGTCCCTCTCTTGCATCATGATGTCACACATTTAGGAGGCCATTGGTATCCGGTGCACTTGGTGGTGTTGTGAGCCTGAGACCCCACACTTATGCTTGATTTGGGGATGATGTGGCACCTTAGAAGCATAACATTCTAGCCTTTGGAGGCTTATCTTCATACGTGCCACCTTGGAGAAACGTTTTATGGGAATTCATGCCTTTATTTTTCTATTTTGTAGCCTATGTGGGAAAAAAGAAAAAATTGTTTGGTTAGTTAATCATTCTAATTTTGGTTTTGACCTGAAATTAAGGATTAATTGTAATTTGGACAAATCATGACTTGAGTTTTCGTCTATAAATAGAGGCAAGTCATTTTCATTTGAACATAACTCATCAATCATAAAATTACTCTTTGGACTACAATTTTGGCCCTCTTGGAGGATTCACTATGTCTCTTTTTTTGTGAAAATGAGATGTTACTTGCTTGATGATGATATCTACTACTGTGCTATCTTCTTGAAGCATTTTGGAAAAGTCTTGTGGGATATTTCTTGGTTGGGTAAGGTTTTTCTTCATCAATTTCTTGTCTAAAAACCAATTTTTTTGCAATCATATCTTTATTTTGTTGAAAGAAAACCCTATGAAAGTAAGAGTGTTTACACCCTCCATAACTCACAATATATCTTCACCTAGCTAAGAGAACTCAAGGTTTTCTTCAAGAACTAGGAGTTTCTACACCCTTGAAGAAAATCTTGGCTAGGGTTTATGTTCTAGGGAGTAAGAGGGTTTACACCCCTAGAAACCTTAAACCCTAGTTTATCCTTGATTAATGAGCTAATAGATTTAGAAGAAGGAAACATTTTGGGTGCTATAAGTATTTGTCCCTAATCCCTCTCCAGTTATATTTTTTTAACTCTCTCTTCAAGCAGGTGACTCCATAACCCATTAAAGGCACTAGTATTCATTGATAATGTTTCATAGCAATCTCACTCTCTCTTACTCTATTAATTTATGATAAAAGAAAGTGATTGGTAATTGAATGGTTCATAAACTTTGAGATTAATTTGTTGATGTTATAAATTGTTATCTACAACCATTAGGGCTTCTACTTTTACTTCTATCTTTCATTTATCTCACAATCTAACCGTGGAAGAGCTTGTTTAAGTATTGGACCTAAAAGTGCTTTTCAATAGCTTCATTTTGAGCTATTCATTTGCTAATTTCTATGGTTAAATATTGTTGTTGTTTCAATTTACTTGTTGTTTATAACACTTGTGTAACAACCAATCTAACCATCAAAAAAAATGTTTAAAGGATTAATCATTATCTTCTATTTGTTGGTTTTCAGTCCATATCGTTTATTGCAAGTTTTGACGGTGTTTTCTCGCACTTGTTACAATTTATTCGTTGTTGTTATAACATTACTTTATGCTGCGTTTTTAGGACATAAAGCATAGCTTTCTTATTCCTTAGTGGTTAGTGGCTTATTTTTCAAATTTTGGCTTTGGGTTTTGTGTCCTAACATGTGTTTTGCAGGTACTTATCAACCTATCATCATCCCTTGCCCAAGCCTCTCTTTCCAAGAAGCATTATCTAAATTGTTCAATTGATCGAAATAGGGGCCTCTTTCCACTCTCATGCTTTTCCCCTTCATCCCCTTGAGGTCAAATGAGAATCCTCCCTTGTGTTGGACATGTCCATCACTAAAATGAGCGGGATATCTATTGAGGTGGCAGTGATAGGTGTCCCCAGTTGTGTCACACATTTTTTTCTTGGGTTGGGCTTTTCCATAACTACAAATCGTGCGATAAAAATTTTGGCATTGTTTCTAGGGAGGATTTTGAATTCTTTATGATCCCATAATGACACTTGGCAAGTCTATCCCAAATCCTTTACATTTAGCTTGCATGGTGACTCCATTTGAGGGAAGTTTCCTTTTCAATTTTGATGATATTTTCATAAAGTTCATCTCGCTACTCCACAACCTGAGAACCCATGTTTTCAAAAGATACTTCCCAAAGGACGGTTTAATCCTTCCAAAGTTTATCGACAAAGACATCCTCATAATTCACCCATGGTCAAAAACTTATTTAAATTAAATATTCCTTTCTCTCCAATGGATTTTCCTTGGGATAGAAACCTTTACAATCCATTAAATATGGCCACCATCCCTGGATACCCCAATAACATGCCTAAAGAATCTCACAAGTGGTTACCCAAATTTACTGGAAAAAATAGTATTACACCTGGAGAACATCTTGACGCTATTGGTGTGGCCATGGAAGATAATTGTATAGAACATGAAGATGTTGCAATGAAGTTACTAGCCACCTCTCTTGGTGAAGATGTTAAAAGGGGGTTCAAAGTCTTACATGAAAACCACTTGCAGTCATATCAGGATTTCACAAACTTGTTCAAAAAGAGATGGACAATGAAGAAGGATAGTGGAATGATATTGATGCAATTCAACCAAATTAAGAAGAAAGAGAATGAAGCAGTGAAGGAATTTGATGGTACATTTGACAACTTGATTAGCCAAATCCCAAAAGAATTGTGCCCACCAGAAGCAGTTGTTCTCCTTCTTTATTTGAATGCTTTTGAAGGACCGTTTGGTTTTATCCTAAAAGGAAAGATGCTTGAAATTTTAGCAAATGCCAAAGAGTATACTATCCAAATTGAAGAACATCTCATTAGCTAAAAAATTGAGCCTTTTTAGTTCCGTCGTGCCAGAACAAAAGCTAAGAAAAAGACATCAACCAGAAGTGTACACGATCTAGTCACACTTTTGGCTCAAAATTTTGATCAAATGAATGCCCAGTTTGTCCTGAGCCAAAATCATATCATGAACTAGTTGACAAATTTAGATAGGTAGCAGTATGCTCCAAGGAATCAATTTATCATATAGTAGAGAGAAAACACAGGTTGAGAATTGAATCCACAACAATAAGTGAAGACACCTAACACCTTGAACCCCATCAGGATGGTTAACATGGAAGGATCACCATCATGTGTGCCTTGTGAGGAACCTCATTGGGAACATGAATTCCCAATATAAGGAGAAGAAGAATATCTAGGCTCTGTAAACCAATTAAACTTCATTGATACAACTTACACACTTGAGGATGATGAATACATTGACATCATGGAAGAACAACTCGATGAAGTCATGAATCAGGAAACTAGATGAGCTCAGTTGGAAATATTCAACCAAATGGATGAAGCTTCAAAGTAGAGGTTTAGGAAAAGAGATATTTTGATATATTCTAGGATAAATAAAGTGTCAACATCACCTCCTCCACCAACAAAGATTCTGTCACCACCTCCTCCCCCACCTCTTTATGATTCACCTCCACAACCTGCATCATCTAATGAGGATCATCACCTCAACATTGATGTGCTCAATATGATTGGAAAGATGAACATGGTGATGAAAGTAATCGAGATGTGTAAAATTCCTTTTGTAAGGAAAGAAGTTTTGAAGGATTTAAGGATACAAAATGAAGTAGGGGACCCTCTAGTGATTTTAAATACTATGTATCATGGGAACCGAAGAGAATACAAACCCTAATTTATATTTCTCTGGGAATAAATGGTCTTCATTTGAACAATTTTGTGTTGGACTCCAGGGCTTCAACAAATGTTATGCCTTTGAAGATCATGAAATAGCTAATTTTTAGGACAACCCATCCTTATGGAAACATATGTGGAATTGATTCAAAGAAAGTGAAGGTTTATTGTCTCGTAGAGGATATGAAGGTTTACTTACAATAATTCCCCCACATTGAGATCAATATGAATGTGGTTGTGATCGATGTACCATATGCTTGGGCCATGCTCCTATCAATAAGTTGGACTACTACCCTTGGTGGTTTTCTCAATATGGAACTGACTTATATGCATATCCCTATGGGGGATGGGACATTTGAGATTTTGTATAGTTAATTGGTTTCCAAGAATCATGTAATTGATCTTAATAGCCCCAACTATTGGAGTGATTGTGAATATGAAGTGACAACTTAGGTCATTGATTATGATCCTTGGGATCTGCCATTTTCAAGAGAAGACTGTATTGATACATGATTTTCGAAGATAGATAAGTATAAGGAGAAACTTGCAAAATACCAGGGAAAGGACCCAAGATCCATCGAGATACTCAAGATATATGAGGGAAAGAAGGATTAAGAACAAGAAAAAGATATCAAATGTATGATCAAAACAGATCCTCCCATGCAACCTTACATTGAATATCTATTGTATGTTGAATTTGATGAAGGCATCCTTGCACTCATGTGGGACAAAAGGAAGGGAAATCCAAAGCACGACAAGAAATGAGAGATTTTATGGCTTGGCCCTTATATTGTCAGGAAGAAGTATGAAATGGATTCTTATTATTTATTTTCCATGGATGAGAGGAAGATTCCATTACCCTTTGATGGGATATCCACTGACCCTACATAGATGGGACCTAATTTCCATGGGCCTTGGGCCCAGGTAAGTAGGTAGGTCATTTTCTTTTATGCATTGTATTTGTGTGTTCATGTCATCGTAGGGTAGTTGCATTTTCTTTCATATTATACGATATTTACATATTTCCTTTACTACATTTATGCATGATTTTTGTGATGCATTTGCTTAAATCATGTTAATTATAAGTTTTTAAAAAATGCAAAAACAATTCTTTTAAGAAAATCCTATAATTGTAAATTTTGAATTTTTGAAGTTTTGATTATATGAATAAATGGGTGAGTTCCCCATCCTTTGATTCTCTAATGTTTGTTTAAGTGTGTAGGCGTGGTTCATGCCAGGAGATGTTGAGGTTCTCATGCACTCTATGGAAAGCACATGTCCCCATGTAGCAGCTAGATGTTACCCCCCTAACCTAGGGGTATCTAAGGAGATGAAATCTCAAGGCCCACATGTAGAAGACATGGAGTGTCAAGAGACAAATAACCGACGAACCTCACATTGAGTAGATAGAGCTCCTCCTTTCCACCATGCATCATCAACATCTTATCAGCATCTACCACACCAACTTGGTCCACAAAAGATAAGATGTCTTACTAAATGAGGTAACAATTCCATTCTCATGGTTAGTGTTATTTTAATATTTGAAGCATTGGGGAATGTTGCAAAGAATTATTTATTGATTATGGAACGTTTTCTTGGAAATTATATCTTTTTCCTTATTTCACCTTGGTGGTTGACATGGTATCCTAGTAAGTTGGTCACCCTTGGGAAAAGGGTTACTACTACAGGGCCTCCTTGAAGGTTCATCGTACCATTCCCATTCATACTTACAACCTTACACACTTCTTCCCCTATGTTTCCTAATATTTTGGGTTTTTGGATTCATTGACCCCAATAAGGGCTTGTACCTCATTTCATGGGAAGAGGGGGGTAAAGACCCAAAGGTGTTGTAGCTAGCACTATAAAAATCAAAAGTCATAATTCATCCTTTTAGATGCTCTCCCTAAAAGTCCCGAGAGCCATGAATCGCTTCTCTATAAAAATAAAGGACTTTTAAAATAAAATAAATAAATAAAAATCATCTTGCTTCATGGGGGAATGCATTTCGGTGTTGTTTAATTTCCATTGCACATTGCACTCAAAGTTTTCTAACTTCAAGTGGAATTGTGGTTCTCTTTTTATTTCCATTGCACATAGCACTCAATGTTCAAATCATAAAAAACAAAAGGAAAGGAAAATAAAGGGCTTGGAAAAATGTTTCATTGCAAATGAAGGGATGCAATACACCCTCCACAAAGGCACCCATAAATGAGACAGTATGAGCTCTTGATATGTCAAGAACCACATTCCTAAGAGTACTTTCCCCAATACACCTCATACTCACTACATGGCCTAGAGAGGGTCTTCCTGGGAAATATTTTTTGACTTGGGGATTGGACTACCCAATAGGGCGCCATGACACGCCTCCCGTACCTAAATTTGGAAAATTTTATAAGGTCTTTGAGAATTTGTTTAATTTGAAAAGAGGGGACTTAATGAACTTTTTTGGGTGTTTTTTTTATAAAATGTGACTTACTTGGAATGATGCATATGACTTGTGGACCCTTGGAGGGCGTATTTTCTTTTTTATGTAGGACCTAACCCGATGAAAGTCATCCATGAAGGGACTAATCCACTTGGACCTTCATAGGGTATTTAAATCCCATTGGATGGATGTTGTTCCCCACACATTGGAGGCCTAGGACGATGAACATTGCACCTTGGATGATGTCCCTAGCACATGAGAAAGGCCTGAAACCATGAACAGGAGATGAATTCACACTCCTATGCCCAAATGTCCCTCTCTTGCATCATTACATCACACATTTAGGAGGTTGTTGAGTGTATTTTTTGCACTTAGTTGTGTTGTGGGCTTGCAACCCCAAAATTATGCTTGATTTGGGGATGATGTGGCACCTTAGAAGCATGATGTTCTAGCCTTGGAAGGCTCTTCTTCACACGTGCCACCTTAGAGAAGAGTTTTATGGGCTTGTATGCCTTTATTTTGTTATTTTGTAGCCTATGTGGAAAAAAAGAACAAATCGTTTGGTTAGTTAAGCATTCTAATTTTGGTTTTGACCTAAAATTAAGAATTTAATTCTAATGTGGAAAAATCATGACTTGGGTTTTTTCTATAAATAGAGACAAATCATTTTCATTTGAGCATAACTCATCACTCATAAAATCACTCTTTGGACTACATTTTCAGCCCTCTTGGAGTATTCGCTATGTCTCTTTTCTTGTGCAAATGTGATGCTACTTGCTTAATGATGACCTCTACTAGTGCACTATCTTCTTGGAGCATTGTGGTGAAGACTTGTGGGATATTTCTTGGTTGAGTAAGTTTTTTCTTCATCAATTTCTTGTCTAAAAAATGATTTTTTTGCAATCATATGGTAATTTTCTTGAGTTTGTTTAAAAACAACCCTAGGAGGAGTAAGAGTGTTTACACCCTCCATAACTCATGGTATCTCTTCACCTAGCTAAGAGCAATCAAGGTTTGTTTCAAGAACTAGGAATTTCTACACCCTTGAAGCAAATTTTGGCTAGGGTTTATGTTCTGGGGAGTAAGAGGGTTTACACCCCTAGAAACCCTAAACCCTAGTTTAGCCTTGATTAGTGAGCTAATTGATTTAGAAGAAAGAGATGTTTTGGGTGCTATAAGGATTTATCCCTAATCCCTCTCCATTTCTATAATTTTGTTGAACTCTCTCTTCAAGCAAGTGATTCCATAACCCATTAAAGGCACTACTCTTCATTGATAAAGTTTCATAGCAATCTCTCTCTCTCTCTTACTCTATCACTTTATGATAAAAGCAAGTGATTGGTAATTGAATGGTTGATAAAATTTGAGATTAAATTAATGTTGTTATAAATTGTTAGCTACATCCATTAGGGTGCTACTTTTATTTCTATCTTTCATTTATCTCACAATTTAACCATGGAAAAGCGTGTTTAAGTATTGGACTTGAAAGTGCTTGTCAAGAGCTTCATTTTCATCTATTCATTTGCTAATTTCTATGGTTAAATATTTATGTTGTTACAATTTACTTGTTGCTAATAACACTTGTGTAAAAGCCAATCTAACTGTCAAAACTAATGTTTAAAGGCTTAATCAGTATCTACTAGTTGTTGGCTTTCAATCCATATCATTTATTGCAACTTTTGACAGTGTTTTCTCACAGTTGTTACAATTTATTCATTGTTGTTATAACATTACTTTCTACTATGTTTTTAGCACATCAAGCATAGTTTGCTTAGTCCTTAGTGGTTAGTGGATTATTTTTCAACATTTGACTTTGGGTTTTGTGTCGTAAAGGTGTTTTGCAAGTACTCATCAACCTATCATCATCCCTTGCACAAGCCTCTCTTTTCAAGAAGGCTTAGCCACCTTGTTCAAGTGACCGAAATAAGGGCATCTTTCCACTCTCGTGATTTCCCCCTTCGTCCCCTTGAGGTCACCCAAGAATCCTCCCTTGTGTTGGACATGTCTGTCACTAAAACAAGGAGGATATCTATTGAGGTGACAGTGATAGGTGTCCCCAGTTGTGTCACATTTTTGTTTCTTGGGTTTGGATTCTCCCTAACTACAAATTGTGTGATAATAAGTACGATGAACACTTTAATTTGATAAAGAAAAACTTAGAGCAAGAGAGAAGAGGGAAGAGATGTGAAGGATATCAACTCATAGAGGATGGATTTCTGATATACAAAAATAGATTGTATATACCTAATTCATCTAAACTAAAATATCTCATAATGAAAGAGCTATATAAGAGGCCTTATGTAGGTCACCCAGGTTATTAGAAAATGATAACAGTGGTAAGGAAATATTATTACTAGTCAAGGATGAAGAAGGATGTTGTTGAAAATATTTCCAAATGTTTAGAATGTAAACATGTCAAGGTTGAACATAGGCACCTGGTAGGATTACTGCAGACAATACAGAGTCCATAATGGAAGTGGGAATTCATAACTATGTACTTCATCATAGGATTTCCAAGGAAAACCAAATACCATGATGCAATTATGGCAGTGGTGGATAAGTTGAGCAAGTTAGTTAATTTCACTCTAGTGAAATCCACCTACAAAGCAATTGAAATCGCAAATGTTTTTATGAAAGATATTTCCAGATTGCATGGCATACCTAAGATGATTATATCAGATCGAGATGAAAAAATTACCTTAAAATCTCGGAAGGGTTTGTTTGTATGTTTTTGGAAACAATTGGATTTCAACACTACCTATTACCCTTAGACAAATGGACAAACAAAGAGAGTGAACAAAGTACTAGAAGACATGTTAAGAATATATGATATGCACCATCCCAAGAAATGGGAAGATTATTTACCTCTGGTAGAGTTTTCTTATAATAATGATGACCAAAATCATTGAAAATGAGCCCCTTTGAGGATTTGTATGGTAGAAAAAGTAATATCCCAATTAGTTGGGATAATATAGTGGACCAGATTACACTTAGGCCAAACATGCTAAAATAGATGGAGTAGGAAGTAGCCAAAATTAAGAAGAACTTAAAAGTTGCACAGGATAGACAGAAGAGCTACGCTAACATAAATCGAACTCATAAAGAGTTCAAAGTGGGAGATCATGTCTACATTAGGGTTAAGCCCAAGAGAACTTCCTTAAATATGGAAACTTGTCCTAAGTTAGCACCCTGCCATTGTGTACCATTTTAAGTCCTAGAGAGAGTGGGACTAGTGGCATATAGGCTTTTAATAAATGCATTGTAAAATGGGTATCTAACATGGCTTCTTTCCAGGACCCATTCACACTCCCTAGTAGTCATTCAGGGGGGGTGTTGGAGATATTGAACACCCACCTAGTGTTTCCTATCCTATGTTTATTTGTCTATGTTGAGGGTGCCCCTAATCAGAGATATTCTCCCCTAGTTGAGGGCACCACCTCCTCTTCAATCATTACTTAGTTGTATGTCATTTATACTAGTGGATTTAATTCATGCATGGAAACCTCGATATTATCACCAAGTGTTGTGTGCTCACTGTTCTGACATCTACAATATCCCACGAAAAATTCCAAAAAATAAAATTTATTGGATTCAGACGAAACCAATGCCATCTCATAGTGCTCGTCATGTTGATTTTGGCAGTATATTATTTTTTGAAAATGGACTTCACATGGTGAAGATATCACGTTCTGAAGTTTTTCCCAAACATGCAAAAAGTCAAAGTCAAAGTCAACGGTCCGTATTGTTGAGGTCAGCAGTACATCAACGGTCTGTATTGTTGATGTCAGCAGTACGTCAACATGATAGGGAAGATGATGTCAACATGACTTCATGATGATTTCATCATGTTGACATGGCAGTACCATGGGCTGACACATGTTAGGCGAATTTGGTGTTTTCAGGTGTTGATGTGGCAAGTGACTGGATTGTGTGGACTGACACGTGTCAGTTCGTACGATGACATGGAAGTTGCATATGTTGACACATGCTTGTATGGAAGACACATGGCAGGTTTAGATGAGGACACATGGTAGTGAAATGGTCATACGGTCCTGAGTTGGCAGACAGGTGGAATCCTCCGGGCGTGACACGTGGTAGAGGTGTTGACTATGCAGTTAAGTTGGCATTTGATGTGATCGATTATTGTGAAATTGACTAGGTTTTACAAGCCATTAATAATGTGATACATGTCCCAATCATAGGGCACCACATGGCTCTCAGTGTTTGTTGAAAAAGGGTCAAGTCAAAAAATTGTTGAGCCTCTGGTGGACTCGAACCTCCGACCTATCTACATGCCAACGACTTCACGAAAGGGGGCATGACAATCTGGATATGGATGGTTCTTTTTAACCATATGGCTGCAATGTTATTTAATGTTACATTGCAAAAGTTTGGGGGAGTTAGAGCCCGGTCGACGGGGGGCTAGCCCGACCGACCAAGCCTTAGTCATATACCATCCCACAGAACCAGGAGCACAACTTGGCGTGTAATGCCAGTTGGCTTGGAACTTGGCCACATGGACCATCCATATGACCAGGAGCATGGAGAATAAGGGGCTCAGGCTCGAATTTTTCCAAAGTGGGTTTTAAACTATATTAAATGGATTTTTTTAATTATTTTATACTGATTTTGGTGGATTTTGTCCATTATTTGAGGATTTGGAGCCCAAATTGAGGCCATATTTTGGGAGGAAGTTGGGATGTGATTCCCAACCCCAATATTATATAAATGAATAATTATGTAGTTTTGAAACAAGCCACAAGTGACTCTTGAATCAAGAGTTAGGCAGTGAAGCTAGAAGAGTAGTTGAGCTTGTGAGGCTTATTTCGGGAGTTCTACTCCACCTTTTTTAGTGTCGTCTATTGCATTGGGTTCCTGAGATAGAGAAGAGTACAATTCAGTCATTCATAGAACTGAGTGATGTAATTTCGAAGAAATTTTTTGAGCATTGAGTAATAATAAAGAATCCTCCCACACTGTAGCTAAAGGCCCGTAGACGTAGGTAGATTTTCTGAACTTCGTTATCAATTTCTAGTGTTCAATCTATTTATGGTTTGTCTCTTTCTGTTTTCTACAAGTTCACTTCATTCTTTAAGTTTTTTTACCGCTCATATAATTCACATGCATTGTCAGAAAAGATCTTGTTAAAATCGAAGTCAAGGTGTAAATTACTATGCATCAATTTCATATCACTAGCACACATTTCCAAATGGAGTGCTTCCCAATGGATTACACAGTGATCAAAACTAGACAAGTTCACAATTGGGAAAATAGTATAGCCTTCATCATCATCAATCGATCTAGGGAAGCACAAGGTATGAAAAACCATGGTTTATATATGGCAGTGTATCTTATTGATGTTATTTTCACTACTCATCATTTTCCTTCTTTTGAATGGAGTTGGAACCCAAGAAATCCTCTGATTCATATATATTGTTCACAATTGTGGGATATAAATTATAAATAATATTGATACATTATTTGTGATTACTTCATGGCCCCTCTGCACAAGGCCATTTTTGGGATTTACCCACATAGAATATCTCAAGGGGCTATCACAGCCCTAAAGGAGATAGGAGATTGGTACATAAAGAAATAGTATACCTATGTTAGGGTATATGGAGCCATAGGGCCATGACATTTACTTCCCAATTATGTGCCCAAAAAGTTGCTGGCAAGAGAAATCACATATCAAATAGTTGAGAAATGAGTCATTTCCTATTTATTGGAGAAGAACAAGAAATATTGATCGATCTTTGCACTGTACATAGGCAGGTATACTCTATCCAATAAACCACATGCTAAGAAAAAATTTGAATCTTTAAGGGAGATATATTTATGCATATGGAGCACAAAAGGACATGAACCTCACAATGTAGTATACACCCATAAAAAGGAAATTAAGCTCGCCTAACATTTTTTTCATGAAGCTAATTTTTCATAAGATCTCTTCAACCAAGATCTATTTTTTGTGGAAGTATTAGACATGCTACCAAGTGAACCAACCAAAGAGAAACTCCAAAAGGAGAAATTTGAAGAGAGGGTTATGGTAAAGGAACAATTTAAATCATTATTGCAACAAGATAAAGAGAAGCGGGAATCCAAAGAAAGAGAACAAAATAAGAAATCTAAGGAGGGATCAAGTAAGGATGATGAAGAAAAAGAAAATATCAACAAAGAAAAAGAGTAGAGATGGAAAAGAAACAAACCAAACTAGAAATAAACAAAGATAAAGACCCGGACTTAAAGAAGCATACTGAATGGAAGACAAAGAACATTGAAACATAGACGAAAGCTAAAACCAATATAGATCTCAAAAGGAAAAGAAAAGAATATGAAGAAAGAGGAAGAGGAGAAAATGAACATGATTAGATTCATAGGCTGAGGCAAAAGGAAGAAAGAGGAAGAGGAGAAAATGAATGTAGCTAAGTCATAGGGGAAAGCAAAGGAAGAGATGCAGTTGGAGAAAAACAATGAACAAGAGAAATTGAGAAGATATATGGTGACAAACCCCAATGCCATCATAGTCATAGTCTCGATTGAAGAAAGTACCCCTCTTGCATATATCCATGGAAAACTCTCCTACACATATCGTGAGCTAGGACTTGATGAATTTGTATTAGTTGTAGGTGACTATTATTACAGTCACATTGAAAAAATTACAAGAGAAAAAGAGGAGAAACAACACTTGAGAAAGAATCCATTGAAAGGATAATTAAGTGGAAGGAACGGAAAGATCCAAAATAAATTGCTATATAGACAACATCGCCCCTCAATGCCTTTGTTGGTGAAAATTCCATGTCGGTTTATGAAATTGGAGAAGCCCTTGACATATCCAGGGCAAGGGTAGTTGAACTTGAAACAACTATGAAATCCATCAGGGAAATCTTGGCTAGTTAATTCAAGAAGGAAGATAATATAGCAGAACAACTACACAAAGAAGAAGTGAAAAAGGAATTGCAACTTCATGGAAACATGTTAAGTGCATAATTTGAACAGAAAGATAACATAAATTAGAAGTTACATCAAGAATAAGTGGAATATCTCAAGCTCAAACAAAAGAAATTCAACAACTCAATGCCACACATGCAGAAGAAATGAAGAGATTACAAGTAGAATGTTTGGAGAGAAGCATCTATAACGAGAAAATAGAAGACGAGGTTTGACAATTACAACAAGACAACGAACTATTGAAGAATATTGTAGAAGAAAACCAAAAGGAAATTATTGTCCTGGAGACCATTAGAGAAGAAGCCAGTAGTGCCAATGAATAACTTATAGGTGTGCAGAAAAGGTTCTTACGTTTACTAAATGAAATACAAAGGAACAGGGGATACCACCTTAAGTTAGGTTTGTAGATGGAAAGTGTAAAGGAAAAGTACCAAAAGGATCATAATGCTTATGATAAGATCATAGGATGACAAGATGTGTATAATAACCCACCTAGCACCCTTCAAGTCTATATAGCCAAGAAAAATATCAAATACCAAGTACTCCTTAATACTGAGAAACTTATCGTGAGTGATATTAAAAGCACTCAGGAAGCAGTAGATAGACCCTATAAATTCTATGGAGGAAATCAAACCTCCTACTTGAACAGTTTGGGATGGACACCATGACAGATTTAGAAGAAGTAGCACCAGCTCAACTAATGATAGAAGATGTGGAAACTAGAAGGAATATCATCATGAAAGCTATTGAAGAAATCGGGGAGATTGATAAAGAATTTTCGAAAACAAAACATAATTAATCCAGTCAAACTAATCCCATGGGCCAAGGACTTCATGCAGCAAACCGAGCAGATCCTGAAAGTAGAAGTGATAATCCCAATCTGTGACAATAATATAGATCTCAGAAAAATGCAGTTGGGTAGAATAGATTTTATCTTGAAGGACTTCAAGCTTTGGAAGGAATATAGAGAAAAAATGAAACAATTGAAGACCTCCTAGTTATTAGATTTTGTAATGAATTTTTCGTCATTTTAACCACATGTAATTTTGTAAAGTCCCAATATAAAATGTGAAACAAAGTATTGTAATTGTCATCTAACATGATGACAGTTACAGAATGTGAACAACCTCTTTTTATTTTATAAAAGAGGTGGTTGTAACAAAAGCAGGAAATTTTCCCTTTGTAAATGACTGAAAGCATTTTCACTTCTTAATCAATAAAGAACAATAAGCATTATGGAAATATGGGATTTTGGTGAATGTATTTGAGATTTTTCTTAATGCATTTGTATTCTACTTGAGTATTACAAGTTCAGTTGTATGAATTACTCTTGCAATTTTTCTTAATGCTCATGTTGTCGCATGTTTCCTTTTGAATATAGTAATAATTTTATAAATGCATATTGCAACTAATTGTAGATGTGTATGTAATATTGTTTTTATCATTTATCATTTGGATTTATGAATTCTTTCTAATATGGATGGTATTATCTTTCATTGTATTCAATCTTAGTTAGCTTGCTACTGATCAAGATAGTTTAGAGTAGTTTAGAATTACATTTTAGATTAAAGAATAGATAGTGTTAGCACTCTGCAAATTTTGTCTAGTTGATAGAAAAACAATAGACGTAACTGTTTCAACCAACTTTAGGTTGGATTCTGACCCTTCCAACCAGATAGGGCTCTCGCATGCATATAGTTGTTGAAAATACTCAAAATATTTGGCAATGCACACACAGAGGTCAGATTCTATAATAGGATAAATTTTAAAGGTGGTAGGAGAAAACTAGAGGGCAGGGCCATTGAGAAATGAGGTCAATTCCTGAAATCATACAAAGATTTATAAGCTATGTATTCCATAGGGAACGGAGGAAAAATAGGTATGATGTTCATCCAAATAAGTAATATGGGATGGTAGTGGAAGAGAAGGAAAAAACCACTATGACGAGAGGCGTCTAACTGGGGACGAATCTCTTGGTATAGATTTAGAAGAAGAAACTTAAAGG
>ML779357.1:1533813-1544030 GCA_009831015.1 Picea engelmannii
TCAAGGTTTGTTTCAAGAACTAGGAATTTCTACACCCTTGAAGCAAATTTTGGCTAGGGTTTATGTTCTGGGGAGTAAGAGGGTTTACACCCCTAGAAACCCTAAACCCTAGTTTAGCCTTGATTAGTGAGCTAATTGATTTAGAAGAAAGAGATGTTTTGGGTGCTATAAGGATTTATCCCTAATCCCTCTCCATTTCTATAATTTTGTTGAACTCTCTCTTCAAGCAAGTGATTCCATAACCCATTAAAGGCACTACTCTTCATTGATAAAGTTTCATAGCAATCTCTCTCTCTCTCTTACTCTATCACTTTATGATAAAAGCAAGTGATTGGTAATTGAATGGTTGATAAAATTTGAGATTAAATTAATGTTGTTATAAATTGTTAGCTACATCCATTAGGGTGCTACTTTTATTTCTATCTTTCATTTATCTCACAATTTAACCATGGAAAAGCGTGTTTAAGTATTGGACTTGAAAGTGCTTGTCAAGAGCTTCATTTTCATCTATTCATTTGCTAATTTCTATGGTTAAATATTTATGTTGTTACAATTTACTTGTTGCTAATAACACTTGTGTAAAAGCCAATCTAACTGTCAAAACTAATGTTTAAAGGCTTAATCAGTATCTACTAGTTGTTGGCTTTCAATCCATATCATTTATTGCAACTTTTGACAGTGTTTTCTCACAGTTGTTACAATTTATTCATTGTTGTTATAACATTACTTTCTACTATGTTTTTAGCACATCAAGCATAGTTTGCTTAGTCCTTAGTGGTTAGTGGATTATTTTTCAACATTTGACTTTGGGTTTTGTGTCGTAAAGGTGTTTTGCAAGTACTCATCAACCTATCATCATCCCTTGCACAAGCCTCTCTTTTCAAGAAGGCTTAGCCACCTTGTTCAAGTGACCGAAATAAGGGCATCTTTCCACTCTCGTGATTTCCCCCTTCGTCCCCTTGAGGTCACCCAAGAATCCTCCCTTGTGTTGGACATGTCTGTCACTAAAACAAGGAGGATATCTATTGAGGTGACAGTGATAGGTGTCCCCAGTTGTGTCACATTTTTGTTTCTTGGGTTTGGATTCTCCCTAACTACAAATTGTGTGATAATAAGTACGATGAACACTTTAATTTGATAAAGAAAAACTTAGAGCAAGAGAGAAGAGGGAAGAGATGTGAAGGATATCAACTCATAGAGGATGGATTTCTGATATACAAAAATAGATTGTATATACCTAATTCATCTAAACTAAAATATCTCATAATGAAAGAGCTATATAAGAGGCCTTATGTAGGTCACCCAGGTTATTAGAAAATGATAACAGTGGTAAGGAAATATTATTACTAGTCAAGGATGAAGAAGGATGTTGTTGAAAATATTTCCAAATGTTTAGAATGTAAACATGTCAAGGTTGAACATAGGCACCTGGTAGGATTACTGCAGACAATACAGAGTCCATAATGGAAGTGGGAATTCATAACTATGTACTTCATCATAGGATTTCCAAGGAAAACCAAATACCATGATGCAATTATGGCAGTGGTGGATAAGTTGAGCAAGTTAGTTAATTTCACTCTAGTGAAATCCACCTACAAAGCAATTGAAATCGCAAATGTTTTTATGAAAGATATTTCCAGATTGCATGGCATACCTAAGATGATTATATCAGATCGAGATGAAAAAATTACCTTAAAATCTCGGAAGGGTTTGTTTGTATGTTTTTGGAAACAATTGGATTTCAACACTACCTATTACCCTTAGACAAATGGACAAACAAAGAGAGTGAACAAAGTACTAGAAGACATGTTAAGAATATATGATATGCACCATCCCAAGAAATGGGAAGATTATTTACCTCTGGTAGAGTTTTCTTATAATAATGATGACCAAAATCATTGAAAATGAGCCCCTTTGAGGATTTGTATGGTAGAAAAAGTAATATCCCAATTAGTTGGGATAATATAGTGGACCAGATTACACTTAGGCCAAACATGCTAAAATAGATGGAGTAGGAAGTAGCCAAAATTAAGAAGAACTTAAAAGTTGCACAGGATAGACAGAAGAGCTACGCTAACATAAATCGAACTCATAAAGAGTTCAAAGTGGGAGATCATGTCTACATTAGGGTTAAGCCCAAGAGAACTTCCTTAAATATGGAAACTTGTCCTAAGTTAGCACCCTGCCATTGTGTACCATTTTAAGTCCTAGAGAGAGTGGGACTAGTGGCATATAGGCTTTTAATAAATGCATTGTAAAATGGGTATCTAACATGGCTTCTTTCCAGGACCCATTCACACTCCCTAGTAGTCATTCAGGGGGGGTGTTGGAGATATTGAACACCCACCTAGTGTTTCCTATCCTATGTTTATTTGTCTATGTTGAGGGTGCCCCTAATCAGAGATATTCTCCCCTAGTTGAGGGCACCACCTCCTCTTCAATCATTACTTAGTTGTATGTCATTTATACTAGTGGATTTAATTCATGCATGGAAACCTCGATATTATCACCAAGTGTTGTGTGCTCACTGTTCTGACATCTACAATATCCCACGAAAAATTCCAAAAAATAAAATTTATTGGATTCAGACGAAACCAATGCCATCTCATAGTGCTCGTCATGTTGATTTTGGCAGTATATTATTTTTTGAAAATGGACTTCACATGGTGAAGATATCACGTTCTGAAGTTTTTCCCAAACATGCAAAAAGTCAAAGTCAAAGTCAACGGTCCGTATTGTTGAGGTCAGCAGTACATCAACGGTCTGTATTGTTGATGTCAGCAGTACGTCAACATGATAGGGAAGATGATGTCAACATGACTTCATGATGATTTCATCATGTTGACATGGCAGTACCATGGGCTGACACATGTTAGGCGAATTTGGTGTTTTCAGGTGTTGATGTGGCAAGTGACTGGATTGTGTGGACTGACACGTGTCAGTTCGTACGATGACATGGAAGTTGCATATGTTGACACATGCTTGTATGGAAGACACATGGCAGGTTTAGATGAGGACACATGGTAGTGAAATGGTCATACGGTCCTGAGTTGGCAGACAGGTGGAATCCTCCGGGCGTGACACGTGGTAGAGGTGTTGACTATGCAGTTAAGTTGGCATTTGATGTGATCGATTATTGTGAAATTGACTAGGTTTTACAAGCCATTAATAATGTGATACATGTCCCAATCATAGGGCACCACATGGCTCTCAGTGTTTGTTGAAAAAGGGTCAAGTCAAAAAATTGTTGAGCCTCTGGTGGACTCGAACCTCCGACCTATCTACATGCCAACGACTTCACGAAAGGGGGCATGACAATCTGGATATGGATGGTTCTTTTTAACCATATGGCTGCAATGTTATTTAATGTTACATTGCAAAAGTTTGGGGGAGTTAGAGCCCGGTCGACGGGGGGCTAGCCCGACCGACCAAGCCTTAGTCATATACCATCCCACAGAACCAGGAGCACAACTTGGCGTGTAATGCCAGTTGGCTTGGAACTTGGCCACATGGACCATCCATATGACCAGGAGCATGGAGAATAAGGGGCTCAGGCTCGAATTTTTCCAAAGTGGGTTTTAAACTATATTAAATGGATTTTTTTAATTATTTTATACTGATTTTGGTGGATTTTGTCCATTATTTGAGGATTTGGAGCCCAAATTGAGGCCATATTTTGGGAGGAAGTTGGGATGTGATTCCCAACCCCAATATTATATAAATGAATAATTATGTAGTTTTGAAACAAGCCACAAGTGACTCTTGAATCAAGAGTTAGGCAGTGAAGCTAGAAGAGTAGTTGAGCTTGTGAGGCTTATTTCGGGAGTTCTACTCCACCTTTTTTAGTGTCGTCTATTGCATTGGGTTCCTGAGATAGAGAAGAGTACAATTCAGTCATTCATAGAACTGAGTGATGTAATTTCGAAGAAATTTTTTGAGCATTGAGTAATAATAAAGAATCCTCCCACACTGTAGCTAAAGGCCCGTAGACGTAGGTAGATTTTCTGAACTTCGTTATCAATTTCTAGTGTTCAATCTATTTATGGTTTGTCTCTTTCTGTTTTCTACAAGTTCACTTCATTCTTTAAGTTTTTTTACCGCTCATATAATTCACATGCATTGTCAGAAAAGATCTTGTTAAAATCGAAGTCAAGGTGTAAATTACTATGCATCAATTTCATATCACTAGCACACATTTCCAAATGGAGTGCTTCCCAATGGATTACACAGTGATCAAAACTAGACAAGTTCACAATTGGGAAAATAGTATAGCCTTCATCATCATCAATCGATCTAGGGAAGCACAAGGTATGAAAAACCATGGTTTATATATGGCAGTGTATCTTATTGATGTTATTTTCACTACTCATCATTTTCCTTCTTTTGAATGGAGTTGGAACCCAAGAAATCCTCTGATTCATATATATTGTTCACAATTGTGGGATATAAATTATAAATAATATTGATACATTATTTGTGATTACTTCATGGCCCCTCTGCACAAGGCCATTTTTGGGATTTACCCACATAGAATATCTCAAGGGGCTATCACAGCCCTAAAGGAGATAGGAGATTGGTACATAAAGAAATAGTATACCTATGTTAGGGTATATGGAGCCATAGGGCCATGACATTTACTTCCCAATTATGTGCCCAAAAAGTTGCTGGCAAGAGAAATCACATATCAAATAGTTGAGAAATGAGTCATTTCCTATTTATTGGAGAAGAACAAGAAATATTGATCGATCTTTGCACTGTACATAGGCAGGTATACTCTATCCAATAAACCACATGCTAAGAAAAAATTTGAATCTTTAAGGGAGATATATTTATGCATATGGAGCACAAAAGGACATGAACCTCACAATGTAGTATACACCCATAAAAAGGAAATTAAGCTCGCCTAACATTTTTTTCATGAAGCTAATTTTTCATAAGATCTCTTCAACCAAGATCTATTTTTTGTGGAAGTATTAGACATGCTACCAAGTGAACCAACCAAAGAGAAACTCCAAAAGGAGAAATTTGAAGAGAGGGTTATGGTAAAGGAACAATTTAAATCATTATTGCAACAAGATAAAGAGAAGCGGGAATCCAAAGAAAGAGAACAAAATAAGAAATCTAAGGAGGGATCAAGTAAGGATGATGAAGAAAAAGAAAATATCAACAAAGAAAAAGAGTAGAGATGGAAAAGAAACAAACCAAACTAGAAATAAACAAAGATAAAGACCCGGACTTAAAGAAGCATACTGAATGGAAGACAAAGAACATTGAAACATAGACGAAAGCTAAAACCAATATAGATCTCAAAAGGAAAAGAAAAGAATATGAAGAAAGAGGAAGAGGAGAAAATGAACATGATTAGATTCATAGGCTGAGGCAAAAGGAAGAAAGAGGAAGAGGAGAAAATGAATGTAGCTAAGTCATAGGGGAAAGCAAAGGAAGAGATGCAGTTGGAGAAAAACAATGAACAAGAGAAATTGAGAAGATATATGGTGACAAACCCCAATGCCATCATAGTCATAGTCTCGATTGAAGAAAGTACCCCTCTTGCATATATCCATGGAAAACTCTCCTACACATATCGTGAGCTAGGACTTGATGAATTTGTATTAGTTGTAGGTGACTATTATTACAGTCACATTGAAAAAATTACAAGAGAAAAAGAGGAGAAACAACACTTGAGAAAGAATCCATTGAAAGGATAATTAAGTGGAAGGAACGGAAAGATCCAAAATAAATTGCTATATAGACAACATCGCCCCTCAATGCCTTTGTTGGTGAAAATTCCATGTCGGTTTATGAAATTGGAGAAGCCCTTGACATATCCAGGGCAAGGGTAGTTGAACTTGAAACAACTATGAAATCCATCAGGGAAATCTTGGCTAGTTAATTCAAGAAGGAAGATAATATAGCAGAACAACTACACAAAGAAGAAGTGAAAAAGGAATTGCAACTTCATGGAAACATGTTAAGTGCATAATTTGAACAGAAAGATAACATAAATTAGAAGTTACATCAAGAATAAGTGGAATATCTCAAGCTCAAACAAAAGAAATTCAACAACTCAATGCCACACATGCAGAAGAAATGAAGAGATTACAAGTAGAATGTTTGGAGAGAAGCATCTATAACGAGAAAATAGAAGACGAGGTTTGACAATTACAACAAGACAACGAACTATTGAAGAATATTGTAGAAGAAAACCAAAAGGAAATTATTGTCCTGGAGACCATTAGAGAAGAAGCCAGTAGTGCCAATGAATAACTTATAGGTGTGCAGAAAAGGTTCTTACGTTTACTAAATGAAATACAAAGGAACAGGGGATACCACCTTAAGTTAGGTTTGTAGATGGAAAGTGTAAAGGAAAAGTACCAAAAGGATCATAATGCTTATGATAAGATCATAGGATGACAAGATGTGTATAATAACCCACCTAGCACCCTTCAAGTCTATATAGCCAAGAAAAATATCAAATACCAAGTACTCCTTAATACTGAGAAACTTATCGTGAGTGATATTAAAAGCACTCAGGAAGCAGTAGATAGACCCTATAAATTCTATGGAGGAAATCAAACCTCCTACTTGAACAGTTTGGGATGGACACCATGACAGATTTAGAAGAAGTAGCACCAGCTCAACTAATGATAGAAGATGTGGAAACTAGAAGGAATATCATCATGAAAGCTATTGAAGAAATCGGGGAGATTGATAAAGAATTTTCGAAAACAAAACATAATTAATCCAGTCAAACTAATCCCATGGGCCAAGGACTTCATGCAGCAAACCGAGCAGATCCTGAAAGTAGAAGTGATAATCCCAATCTGTGACAATAATATAGATCTCAGAAAAATGCAGTTGGGTAGAATAGATTTTATCTTGAAGGACTTCAAGCTTTGGAAGGAATATAGAGAAAAAATGAAACAATTGAAGACCTCCTAGTTATTAGATTTTGTAATGAATTTTTCGTCATTTTAACCACATGTAATTTTGTAAAGTCCCAATATAAAATGTGAAACAAAGTATTGTAATTGTCATCTAACATGATGACAGTTACAGAATGTGAACAACCTCTTTTTATTTTATAAAAGAGGTGGTTGTAACAAAAGCAGGAAATTTTCCCTTTGTAAATGACTGAAAGCATTTTCACTTCTTAATCAATAAAGAACAATAAGCATTATGGAAATATGGGATTTTGGTGAATGTATTTGAGATTTTTCTTAATGCATTTGTATTCTACTTGAGTATTACAAGTTCAGTTGTATGAATTACTCTTGCAATTTTTCTTAATGCTCATGTTGTCGCATGTTTCCTTTTGAATATAGTAATAATTTTATAAATGCATATTGCAACTAATTGTAGATGTGTATGTAATATTGTTTTTATCATTTATCATTTGGATTTATGAATTCTTTCTAATATGGATGGTATTATCTTTCATTGTATTCAATCTTAGTTAGCTTGCTACTGATCAAGATAGTTTAGAGTAGTTTAGAATTACATTTTAGATTAAAGAATAGATAGTGTTAGCACTCTGCAAATTTTGTCTAGTTGATAGAAAAACAATAGACGTAACTGTTTCAACCAACTTTAGGTTGGATTCTGACCCTTCCAACCAGATAGGGCTCTCGCATGCATATAGTTGTTGAAAATACTCAAAATATTTGGCAATGCACACACAGAGGTCAGATTCTATAATAGGATAAATTTTAAAGGTGGTAGGAGAAAACTAGAGGGCAGGGCCATTGAGAAATGAGGTCAATTCCTGAAATCATACAAAGATTTATAAGCTATGTATTCCATAGGGAACGGAGGAAAAATAGGTATGATGTTCATCCAAATAAGTAATATGGGATGGTAGTGGAAGAGAAGGAAAAAACCACTATGACGAGAGGCGTCTAACTGGGGACGAATCTCTTGGTATAGATTTAGAAGAAGAAACTTAAAGGTTGGATACTGAAAACAGAGCACCAATCCAAGGTGAATTCTGAACCAGGAACCAATAAACACATAACAAGTATAATCAATACTAGAAAAAACACTACCAAGGTAAATTTTTTCTTTTGTTTAAAGATTATCGCTAGCAAAAAAATACATTCATGAATATGAAATACAAGAAGACATATTGAACATCAACACCATGATGAATCTCTCCTATCTAAGAAAACCTTCTCTACTTATATTAAAATTCATAAGAAATCACAAAGTTTTCCTGCTACAAGGGTAGGCCCTTCTCTAGCCAGTCGAACCATTCCTTATCTTTTTAACAATATATATAGATAAATTACATATGAGACCCAAAAATAGATCATCTTCTCCAAGATTCCAAAATAGATATCGGTTACAAAGGGAGTAACGTACCAAAACCGAACTCCTTCTTTCTAGGGAACGTTACAAACAGAAAAAATGAATTATTTGAGATCTTTACCCTAATTGCCACCTGTCTACAAAATCACAAGATTCCATGTCATGAATTTTTCAATCTCTTCCTTTAACGTGTTAAGCCAACTAGGTTGGTCTTCTTCAGTACCTTTAATTGTTCCATATTTAACTTCCTCCTTTTGTCGCTTTTTTATTTTTCTCTCGCTAGATTGCGTGCAGTGTCCATCTGCATATCCATTAATGATCAAGACTTTCATAATGAGATTCAACCTTATTTCTTCACCTGGTACTGGTTCATCCGCGGATTTTGCATGAATTTTTGTCGTCAGGAGTCACACAGCATGCCTTTCCCTCCTTTTACTTGATGGTTCTTCCATATTGTTCGAATTTCCTGGTTTGCTGAAAACTGTTGGGTCTTTCTTCAATCTTCCTCTAGTTTTCCAAGGAACACGAGCTTAATTCCCTTAACAATACATGAATTGGACAAGTGATTCAATTTGCAGTTATCCCGCTCTGGAATAAACCATCAATTACCCAAAATAGAGTAATTTCACCTGTGTTTTGAGTAGCAGTCGCCATCGAGTACTAATCATGGGCTACTGACGAAAGTCCTTACAGGGACAATGACTTATCACATTCGACTATTGATTTCCAATGATGAATCTTAAATCGGTTATTTTATGGCGCTTACTTGGCATTGTGCAAATGAATGGTATCTAAACAAGTGTCTCGAGATGATTCGATTAGCCGTCAAGTTTCCTTTCCACATGTGACCCTTGGATATGACACATTTAATGAAACTTAATACATGATTTCGGGGCGTGATGGAGTGGTTTCTAGTTCACCTTCTTTTCCCCCAAAATGCGTATTGGGATGACACATATCTTTACGAGAAACCATGGTTGGAATTTCGAACCTGCTCAAAAAAATTTAACCTTCGCGCTAGTTCTCCGCCTGAATTATCCCTAACTGTCGGTCTACGACGCTTGCGATCTATGGTCCATTGGGTCCCATAAACTCTGCACTTCTTATAGACTTAGCCTCCTTCTATTATACATGTCTCCATCCTCCGATTTATTGCTTCTCTACACCAGTTTAGCCTCTCGCTAAATCCCAAAACTTGGATTCCATATAAAAATTGTTACAGTGATAACAGACAGCATTTGTTAGAGTGGAAACCAGGCCCACATACTGGTCAGAAATTCCATCCCAAACGAGAGTAAGTCTCATTAGGAATTTCCATCGGGAGTTCTCCCTTACCTTCTTGACATGCAATTACGACCCATCAACACTCACCTTGGGATCATCACCAAGAGGGTGCACTCACCTTGGTATCATCACCAGGATGGTGGACTCGACATGCATGAGGATTGGAGGGAACACCACATGTACATGCATGAGATTCTCTCCACTCCACTTATATGATCCAGTTAACTGATGATTGCATGTTTGGTTAACTAGGACTAGGTGGCAGATAACTCAGGTTTATGTTAGTGTTTGTCCACATTTCTCTAGAAGAATATTATGGTGCATTATTTGAATCATGTAGCTTATATCTATTGTAAATTATTCACTCTTTGAGTGTGGATTACTGTGGAATACAATTCTTTCATTCTTTCTCTCCAACTCTTCTATTCTTCTCTCAACTTTGCAAGTTTGTTGTTCATTGTCTCTAGCTAGATTCTCTGTGTTGATTTCACCCAAATTCTACAAAATCCAAATGCAAATGAGAAAAAAAATTAAACATATTATACTTAGTAAGTTATGGGGTAAAATCATGGATAAAGATGTATCCAAAGATTGAATACAATGTGCATAAAGAAAATAAAACTTGA
>ML779357.1:1546363-1561775 GCA_009831015.1 Picea engelmannii
CTTCACAAGGAAAACTCTGTATGGATTTCAAAATTGGATCCTCCCAAGCCACACTCTGTATGGATTACAAAATTTGAGAGGTTGCAATATTGAATGTAATTGTGAGCTCATTCATCCAACGATGCAATTCCTAAAACTTTGAATCTGTGCGAAGTGTATCTGGCAGATCTGTCCCTCGCCCAAAAAACACCAGCAACACTGTAATTCACCGAAAGAGTGGCAGTCATGAACTTAACAGGACAGTACTCTAATTCATCCGTAAAGTTAGTAACTTCAGCTTTTAGGCGCCCAGGACCTGCGTGCAACAAGAACGCCATGTCCGTATTTTGATGATAATGTCCCCTCTTCCTCCTGTCTTTTACTTTTAGCGTTGAACGAGAAAGTTGCTGTGAAGACTGTGGAGAATATCTCAACACGGGAAAATCTCCTCTTTATTCACATGATTCTTTCATGACTTTAATAAAGTGGGATGAGTACAAATATTTCACTTTATTTTTCTCAGAGATCTTTCAGTTTACGAGCACAAATTCTAATAATCACAGGCTAATAATCAGATATTCTGAACTTGGAAGAACAAAAACTGAATCTGTAGAAAAGAAGACATTGCACAGAAGATGAAATGAACATTTCCATTACTCAGATGCTCGTATCGATTTTATATATCTTTCAATCCAAAACTACAGTGAAAATTCCAATGAAACGCATACAAATCACCATTAAAGCCAGCACCAAAACGATTTTTGTTCAGGGATTTCCAATTCCAGGCCTCTCTGCGTCAGCAGATATTTTATCTCCTTAAAAAATTGATCGTATATTTACAATAGCAGCTTATGGTATGCTGGCGCTGCGTCTACTGAAGAAGGTTGGAGTTGGAATTAGGTCATGACAGGCTTGAGGTTGGAATTAGGTCATGACAAGCTTGGAGTTGGAATTAGGTCATGACAGGCTTAGGCATGGCCAGGAAGGTGGGTCTCTCGTCTCCGGCCATGATCACCGCTACTCTGTCTTCTTCCACGTCCTTCTCAGTGCCCATACTGGGAGTTGAGGCGGTTGATATATTATCCGATCGGACCATCTTCCTGAAGCTGCAAACCAGCATGAGCAACGCTATGGCTAGGAGAATCAACATGGCCGCCAGTCCCCCGAAGAGATAAGGCACAGGCGAATGCCCCTCGGCGTCTTCAGAAGAATAAACATGAAAAGAAGTGGTCATATTTTTATGAATCATAGAAGAACCAGGAAGGAGATCATTCAACTGAAGATAAATTTGATTTTTTTCTTCCAGAGGTTGGACTCCAACAGAAAGTGAAGGAGAAAGTGGATTAGTAGGGCAGGTGGTTCATCACAATCCAAATGCAAATGGATGGAATGAATCTTTCGCTGTCCGCGGGCTCAGAGTTTAGATGAGCGCCCATGTGTCCACGGGTTGTTTCAAAAACCAAATCCCGTCCTCGACAACCAAACAATCAAAAGGCCACGCAACCTGTACTGTGACACTCTGTGAACATATGAAACCGGTGCAATTTTGCAAATATTACTGACAGGTGGTGTGTATGGTAACATTTTGTGAATATATGAAATCGGTGCAATTTTGCAAATGTTACTGACAGATGGTAGGATTTTTTTTATCTTTGTTTGGATTTGATATGTCCCCACTGATATTTCTTGAGAATCACGAAAGATGAGTCCCACAAAAGGTAGATGAAGTTGGATTTTAGTCATCGGATGTGCATGCATCTTTATGTTTTGGAATCGTTTGACATATGAATATCTTGTTTTATCCAATTTTTAATCCACAAAGGGTAAGAATTGGTGTTGGTTTTATTCATTTGCAAAGGGTAAGAATTGGTGTTGGTTTTATTCATTTGCAAAGGGTAAGATTAGATAAATACTCATTTATTTTTTCTACTTTTGTTATCATTTTTTTTTTTTTTCTGAAATGAGATTTTTTCAAGAGGTTTCTAAATGACTAATCCTTTCCAACTTACTTTGGGAATAATGGAGTGGTAGGCTCACTAAAAATGTCATAGCATGGTATTATAGACTCACTATAGGGTATCATAGGCTCACTACAACTATTATAACATGGTACCAACATAGTGTCAGGCCCACCAGTGTCATAGCTTGGATATCAAAATGGCTCACCGGTGTCATAGCTTGGGTATCAAAATGGCTCACCAGTGTCATGGCATCTCATCAGTGTCATAGCATGGTACCAAAATCAAGGTGCTTCAACAACAACTTTTTCAACCTTTTAACTAGCTAAAATAAGGACATTTTTCATGTGACTTGATCTCATGACCTTTCAATGTTATAAGGTTAAAGAACATTGGAATAAACCATTTCCATTGCATAATTGGTAAGAATTTACAACAATTAGTAAATGGTTAATGTTGCGCCTCCTTTGTCACCTAAATGAGCAAAACAGAGGTGCTTACAAGCTTAGTTGGGTTAACTAAGCAAGACAGCAGTAAAGAAAAGGGTTATAGGAATAAACATAAAAGACTAAGCTAAGAATTAAACTAGGAAAGGAAAAAACAATTAAACTATTGTGCATAAAGACATAAGAACAAGAAACAAACAAGATTCATGTCACCAATGGAAAGGATTGTATTAGTGAAAAGAAAACACCAAGGAGAAAGGGGACTTTAGGTCCCTTCTTCCTCCAAGGGAGGGCTCTTGGACCCCCAAGATTGAGCTTTTCTTACAACTTGAAAACATGAAAGAAATGGTGAAAGAATCCCAAGCTAACCCACTCAAAAGGTGATGCGGATTGCCCAAATGGAATGGTGCTAGTATGATCTTGATGAGAAAAGAGGTTTCCCCAAGAGAATAGCAGCAGCATAACCTTGCAAATGAATTCCTTGAAAATGTAGTGCACCCATGGCCTTGTTTTATAGCACCACTTTGAGGTATTGTGCAACTAGCTTTTAGTGTGAAAAGGGGTTGTTTAGGGCACCTTTAGGTCTTTGACCAGCCACCCAGTCGGATCCAGCTGAGATTTGGATGTCAAATCGACTTGGAAGCTGAACCAGAAGTGGGTGGGAGGCCGACCAACATCATAAATGCATCGTTCTTAGGTGTGTGCGGCTTTTAGCATCCACAGTCGCGCATCGTGCGCATGTGCATTTTTCTTGCGTTTCTTGATGGCACATGTGCACGCGTGCCCTGTATAGTCATAGTGCATCTTGATTTTATAACTGGTTGTATATTTTTGGACCTTTTGGAAATGTTTTTTTGGTAATTTTGGTCCATGGGTGAACTCATAGCTATTTGAAGATGTTGGATTCCTGTAACCATTTGCGGACAAAATTTCAGTAATAACAGATGCCCCCTGATGGATGAAGTTAGGAGCATACGGATAGCCGAAATTCATCAATGTTTCCTCTACTGAGAGTACCGTTGTAAGAAAGAGCGATAGTGAGAGTATCAAGACTGACCCGTTGGAGGGAGAAGGGAACCTGTAGGACCCAACCTTTTGCAAGGTGTGGAAAATAAATTGTGTACAAACGAGGTGGGCATGCCCCATGCTCGTGTCATGTAACTCACAAAAGGGTGTTGTATAGTAACTGAAACTGTGTGTGGATGTAGACAACTGCAGCGCCTTCGGGGGCGGTTTTGATAAAGGCAGAGGACAATTCTGATGAGGAACAATACTCTGAACAGTAGGCAATGACACCTGTAAGAAGTATCATGGATTCTGTGGGCATTGATAGCCCAACAAAGCTCAGAGGTCTTCGGAAAATATAAAAAACAATTGCAATAGTCGCAAAGTAAGACCCACCGTAACATAAGAAAGTGTTGAAGTCGAATGTTATGGGGGTCAACGACATCAGAGAGCAATGATGATTCTCCCTGTGTCGTCCAAAACTCCTCATTATAAAGGTAATGAGAGTCAATATATTGTTGCCCTTCTGGAAATTGTGTTGATGTCAACAAAAAGGGAGATGTGACTCCAAGAAGCAAAGGGCTTCGTGAAATCCACTAGGTGGGGTCAGGAAATGAGGAGGTACATGGACGAAGTCAAGATGCGTGGAGACTCAAGACTGCCCTTGGTTGGGAACATATGTCAAGTATAAATGGCCGCAACCGTTCAACTAGGTCGAGTGTCAGGGGGACAACGAGACATGCGCTCAATTGTGTCAGAGGCGGGACAAAGTGAACAAACTCAGAGGGCAGAGGTAGGTGGCCTGTGGGATACTTGAAGTTTATGGACGATGTCAACAAGAGTAGGTGATAAGGAATGCCCCAACCAAGGGTGACATGGGTTGTGTTTGCCAAAAAGGAAGAAGGTCGCCAAAGGTGACGACAAAAAGCTATGTAAGATGCTGGAAACAAAGGCTTAATTACAAAAAGAATTAAAAAATTAGTGGGGATAACAATGCAGATACAGAAACGGGTGCCCCAGTGTAAGATGGCTTGGCCTAAGGATGGCGCAAATTGGTTAAAAAACAAGTGGAGAGTTGGGGCCCCATAGGCAGGTTTCTGTAGTAGGGAAATGTATGGAGGGCAATCTGAAGATGGACAAACCGACGGTGGATAAAATGGATGGTAAATGATGTTGCGGGAGTGTAGTCAAAATAAAACCGTGAGGAAGTGCCCTGGGAGTCCATTGGGTAGGCTAGCAAAATGAGGAGAAGGAGTATGTGGCTAATTCACGACATGATGTAAGACTATCGGGACTCCCATCCCTAAAGGTTGAAGCAACATGAGTGTCAAAGTGCCAAGGGGGCTATGAATGGGACAAATCATGTGCGGGAGAGTGCTACCGGGTGACAGTACCCAAAATGCAATGGAGGTGACAGTACTGCAAAGCCGGATATAGGGACCCTAAAGGAAAATTTCAGAGGGTGTGACTAGAGATGCAATGGATATTCAGAGGGAATGATTGCATGCCAGTATCGATTATATACCTAAAGGGGTTGCACTGGTGTGTGATGACCAAGTACCTGCACACATGACAACCAAATACCCGATTAACTGAGGGCTGGTCAAAAGAGATTAACTGCAATATTGGAGTCAAACAAGGTTGTCCCTTGTCCCCTACCCTTTTTGGCATATACATTGACAAGTTAGAAGAATGATTGCAAAAAGCAGGTTGTGTCGGCCCTACTCTCACTGGTATAGTCATCAATATCCTTCTTTATGCCGATGATATCGTTCTTATGGAAAGGAGTCCCCATGATCTTGAAAACCAACTAAGAATCCTCAAGGGTTTTTTCTCCAATATGGGTATGACTGTTAATACTGATAAGACTAAGGTCATGATTATTAAATCCAATAACATCTCTTATGATACCTTTGTATATGAAAACAACAACTTGGAGGAAGTGACTTCATACAAATATCTTGGAATTAATATTCACCACAAGCTCGATTGGAATTATAGCATTGAGAAAATGATTATTGGGGGATGGAAAGCTTATTATGGGCTTGAAAACAATTGTAAATCGATTGATCTTTGGAGTTGGGATAAGAAGAAACTCCTCTTTGAGACTCTTGTTACACCTGTTATTATTTATGGATGTGAAGTCTGGGGATGTAGTATCTCTCGTGAATCCTGGAGAAATATAGAGCAAATACAAAATAATTTTATAACCTATAATCTCAAAATTAAAGGAAATACACCCTATCCCATCCTCCTCTTAGAAACAAGCCTCTCCCCCATTAAGAGCATGGATATGACTAGATACCTAATGTATAAGAACAAGTTAAACAACATGGAAGACAAGAGGCTACCTAAAATTGCTTCAAAATCAAGTCATAACCACCATCGACTCAAGCGAGGATGGCATAAAGATGCTCGGTCTTGGATAAACTACTGGGGAATCATGGAAGAAACCATTTTTCATAATAAATATACTATTAAAAAAACGTCAAATCAAAATTTAAGGAGAAAATGTGGTGTGATAAAGAGTTAGAGGAAAAAAGAAAATTAAGGTATTATAAAGATGCAATCAACCATAATCTAGAAGATCAAAATTATCTATCTGTTTTGCCAAGTGTAAAGAAAAAAATAAACATTGCTAAGATAAGAACAAATTCTCACGAGCTCCATAATGAAACTGGGCTTTGGTCAATTCCTAAAACGCCATGGGATGAAAGCGTGTGTCACCTTTGTGACACTAAAAATGTTGAAGATGAAAAGCACTTTATCTTAGATTGTCCAGCCTATACCCATATTAGATCTCATTTTCAAAATATTTATCACACTACCAACCTTCCTCACCTCTTAACTCAACAAAAGTATGGTGATCTTGGAAAGCTTATCTTAATGCTTTTCGAGCACAGAAACAAAATTCTAAAGAATCACAAGTAATCACTTACCCTCTTAAGGTCTGATAGACCAATTCGGTCCTAGTTGACGTTAATCATCATCATCATCATCAATTTTGGTAGCATCCAGAAACTGACACTTTATGAGCTAGAGATTATCATGACCACAAAATTTGAGAGGCAATCTTTTAATTAGCTCAAGGTCGAGTGACTAAAAGTTATTCAATCAAGTAATTAAAAGTTAGTTTATCTTCTTTTTTTTCGGATAATTGAATACTTTTTTTTTAATCAATTAAGTAATTAAAAAAATTATTTTATAATTAAATTTGTTGAATAATCAAATAATTAAAAATTCCTCGTAAAATCTGATAATTTGTAATTGTTTGTTGTTGTTTTAAGAGCTAAAGGCCACGATGGATTTAGGAGATATCATTCAACAGTGGACCATCTTGTTACCCTTAGGATCATTGTAGAGGAGTTCCACAATACTGAAACCAATCTTTTGTGTTGTTTTGTTGACTTTAGAAAAGCTTTTGACACAGTTCCCAGGAAAAACCTTTGGAATAGGTTGGAAGAGAAAAAAAGTGTATTTCAAGTTGAGGGTTGCTACTATAAGGTTGTATGAGAATGTTATTTTCAAGTTTAAGAACACCGAGGGCTGGTCGGAAGAAATTGACTGCAATATTGGAGTCAAGCAAGGTTGTCCCTTGTCCCCTATCCTTAAAATAAAATATAAATTGTTAAAATTTACTGAAATTAATCGCATGTATAATATTAAATTAAATATTATATTTATATGGAAAAATATTTTAAAAAAAATTAAAATAAATATTATATTTATATGACGTGTAAAGAAAATATTTTAAAGAAAATTAAAATAAATAATACTAAGTTTTTCAACACTATAAATTAAAAAAAAAAAATATTACTAAAATTAAAATAATGTTGATATTCCATTATAATATATAATAATAAATGAAAGTCATAAAAAAATATTACTAAAATTAAAACAATGTTGATATTCCATTATAATATATAATAATAAATGAAAGTCATTAAAATAAATGATTAGCATGAAATGAGCAATGAAAACTCATTAAAATAAATGATTAACATGAAATGAGCAATGAAAACTCATTAAAATAAATGATTAGCATGAAATGAGCAATGAAAACTCATTAAAATAAATGATTACTGAGCAATGATTCAATCACATATGAGAATACATGATTTTATTAATAAAATATTAGTTTTTCTTAAAAATATAATAAATAAATTCTTTTTAAATTTTTTTATATTTGTTAAAAAATTATTTACGTTTTTTTTCTTGGTATTTTAAGATATTTTGTTGGGTAAAAAAAAGTATGGATCAAAGGTTTACGAGGAAACATGATCTAAAAGTTTACAAGACTATATGAAAACTAGGGATACTATATGAAAACTAGGGATAGAACACCCTAAGGTAGTTTTTTACAAAAGAAACTTGTTGTGTATTTAACAACTTTTTGGTTATAGAAAGAAATCTAACCCTGAAACATTCAAAGGACAGTGCCAAAACCATCTTTGAGATGACATATTTTGCTAATTCATCACTAAGAACTAAGAGAATATTAAATCCATGACTCATGAAAGTAAGGAGTAATTCATCCCTGGAGGGATTCATTGATTTTCCAAGTACCTTCTTGTAACCCATAGCCATCTTTGGATAGTTTATTAGCTTCCAAGTTTTTTTCCCAGTAGACACGAGAACAAATAATGTGAGAAAATGAAGCTTGGAGTTTCTTGATATCACAGAACAATGGTTGGAGAATGAAGTTCCTTAACATGGCTTCACCATTTAACCATTCTATCACTAGGAGAGAGAGTCTATGAGGACTTGGATTTGTCAAATTCATTTTTCCATGGCTAGAATTAAAACCAACTTAAGAGATGTGAGTTCACTGTGGTTATTAGTGGATTGTCCTGCTCCAACCTTAAAGCTAATGAAATGGTTTTGAGAGAGGAAAAAGAGACCCTGTGCTCCTCTTTTGGGAAGGTCTCTTTGTGGTGCTCCATCAAAGAAATCCTAAGGGATTTGGGTGTTGATATTTGTGACAAAGTTCAGGACTCGCTGAGGGATGGTGGAAATTTGAGGGAAGGCACTTAGATGTTGAGGCTTTGGGAGGCATAATGAAATGGGAAAGTGTCCTTATTCTTGGAAAGTTTTGTGTTTCTCACTAGCCAAGTTCCCCAGGCCAAGGTTAATGGCAAGGCCTTGAAAGATTTTGTGTCCTTGTCTTTGTGCCATCTTTTTAATTCTTCTTTAATCGTGTCCCCTTGCCATTTGGATTTTGGTCCTATAATACCTTTAACTTCCCTCCATACCTACTAAGTGAAGGGACAAAAGAGGATGAGGTGAGATTTTGTTTCCAAATTTGATTCACATAAGCAGCATCTTCCAGGGCCTTCTAACTTTATTTTTGAAGCAAATCCCAAGTTATTGCACTATTATTTAAAAATGAACCACATAAATATTTTGACTTTTGTTGGGCATTTGTATTTCCAAAGTGGTTTCCACCACCAAATCAAAGGTTGGTTGGTCAAAGCCTTCCATAGATAGCATTTTATATCCAATTATGGGCACATATCCACCCGCAGGATTCACGGCCCGCCATAGGAGTTCATCCTCGTCTTCACTGATAAACATATTGCATTTCCTTAGGTTGTTTATGTAGGAAGTCCAAGTCTATGTGTAGTCCTCATTGAGCTCTGAATCTCTCCATGTTAGCCATTGTTGATGTCTCGAGTTTAAATCCCGACCTATTGCAATATGTCGAAGGGAATGATAGCCCTTTGATTTGATATCATGGGTGAGAGGTGTTGGTAGCCTCTGAGTATTTTCACTTCCAATCCAAGGGTTAAGGCCGAGAAGGACCTTGTCCCAATTTTCGACCTTCCAAATTAGTCATTTCCCAATAATTGGAAATGATTCGGTTGTGGCTTTCCAAATAATGGAGAAGTTCATGTTTTTTTGTTTTTTTGTGTGGGGTTGAGATATTTATCTTTTATAGTTTGTGCCCATAGGCCCTGGCTCTGGATGAGCCTCCATATGTTCTTCATTGATAAAGCTTTAACAAAGTGAAAGATGTTTTGCAATTCCCAACAGAGCCATTCCTTTTTTCTCCATATCTCCTCACCACATAAAGGGATAGCAACCAAAGACATCCAATAAACTAGGATGCCCTCTGAAACTGATTTAAATAGGACTACACAACCCCACAAAAGAAAAAAAAAATTACACATTATTAAAAAGAAATTTAATAATTTTATTTTTTAATATAATTAATTTAATATTAATTATAAAATCCATATAATAAATATTAATTATTAACGTTAATTAAACCAATATTGTTTATCAAACCTTTATCACCTTCGTGACCTTTAAACTTCCTGCACCCACTTCTGCCTATTATCTACACTCTTGCCATGAAAGATATAACCCCATTGAAGAGGAGCCATCAACGTTTCAGCTTCAACGGATAATCAGAATCAGTACCTTAAAAAGCAAGGGATTTGACGTGTACAGTGAAATGAGCACTTTGGCATCATGATGGCCAAAGAGGAGAGGTGGCAAGCATTATATGTTTCAAATTATTAGGAGGAGAGGTGGCAGGCATTATATGTTTTCAAATTATTAGGTAGTTTTGTCAGAGGCTCTCTTTAATTTTAATATCCTTCGTACATAATTTTCTGTTTTTCTTGCGTAACTTTTACAAGTTGTAGTTATAGAAAGAAGAAAGAAAGAAAGTATTTTTAACGTTTACGATGTTAAAAATAGCCTATGAAACAGATTGTTTTTCTATTTAGCTTTTGTATTCGACCCTGTTCCTATAAAATTTTACAATAACTGCTCCCAGCTTCTCAACAAACTCTTTACAAAATATATATATCTCAAACATTACAACTTCTTGAAAGAGCGACAGCTAAACTACCGTAATGTCCGACCCTCCGACTCTGAAATGCACGTGACAGGGTTGACATCGAATGTGTTGAAAGAAGACAGAATGCAGAAAATAAATTATGTATTATGACCGAAGTCAATAATTGGGTGTGTATTATTTTTTTTGTCAGATGGAAAACACATAGTATCAATCATTTTTGCATCGTGCATATGAATGGCCGACAACTAACATTTTTACTGTATCTACAAGAAGCCATAATTTATTGTATATACTGTCTTGTAGTGCATTTAATAAAGTATTACTTGGTGTATATTGTTAGCCAAAGAATATTGTCAAATTCATATGACATGATAGAACAAAGTGATGAAGAAAAATAATGAATGTACTAGAAAATAAATTTGAAGTTCTATACAGTAAATCAGGTAAGAATTTGGATGTGGTAAGAATTTGGATGTTCAAAATAAGGTAAATTTTGCTTTGCTAACATCTAAATAATTTTTTTATGAATTATTTGGATAACGCATATAAACTTAGTACTCTACACGTTTTAACTTTTAACTTTTTCTTTGTTATTTTTCTTCAAAGTTTTAGAGATGCTAAATAGATTTATGCATTAAAGATATTATTTAAATAATATAAAATTGAAATTTTTTTAATAATTAATTTAGATAATAATGATAAATAAAAATAAAAAAAACATAGAAAAATTAAACTAAACATATATATCCCAAAAAATTTAACGAGCATTAACACTTCTCAATGTTGAATGGGAAAGTATTGTACAATCCGCTACGACCAAACAATCCGACGGCCATGCGACACGTACCGTCACAGTCTGCTCACTTTGTGAAAAACGGAAATTAATATTTTAATGAAGTCGGTGCAACTTTGCAAAGATGAGTGAAACGTGGCGATTTTTTTTCTAAATATGGATTGGATATTTGGCCGTTCGTATTTGATGACATCAACTACAAGACAGGTTAGACAAAAGGTAGCTCAAGTGGAAAGTAGCATAACATCTCTTCGTATTTGAATTGTTTTAAGAAAATATTTAACTGGCAAAGAATAATAGGTGGCAGTGTTGAATAGGTGGTGAAAATTTTGTCTATTTCTTTGAACATTATTATCTTGTTGTACGAATGAGTTTTCATGTGACGGTATCTTATCAGAAAATATTGCCAGATTTAGTAGATAAGAATGGCATCTTATTATTTGCATAATGTGAGAATGTATGTCGGAATGTGAGTTGGGATTTAGTTTTCATATAATTATAACTAGCATAGCCACATAATTGTGGTTGATCAATGCAGAAAGGTTGATAGAGCTTCATTTATCTAGTGTTAATATTTTAATTTCTGTTAATCACTTAGGTGGCAATCAGTTAGCTATCAAAGTAATTTTTAAATATGATTAGGTAAATGTAAAAAAGTAAACACATAAACGGATGTCTTTATAATAGCTAGGAAGTTAATGATTGAAATCACAGCCATTTATTTTGTGTGACTACTAAGAATATTCCTGCCATATTTAATCCAGTCCATAGAAAACTTATTAAACACTAAACCCCTATTAAATCTGCCCATTGTCAATAGGTATACGCCTTTCAGCTTAATTAATTTAAATTTTGTGAATATTTTTTATTAGAGTGGGAGAATTTATCATAATTTAATATGTTAAGGAGTAGTGTGGATAGTTATTATTAATTGCTATTTAAGAATGTTACTCATCAGAGTTATTTAAGGAAAATAGTCTTCTTAAATAATCTCTTGGTGATCAATAAAGGGGTGAGCTTTTACTTTTGTTAGATGTCTATAGGTCTTGGATCATTAACATATTTCTTTATTATAGAGAAAGATCAATTTTTAATCAACCAGAAATAATTTTAGATCATATTTCATGACCAAAATTTTATGAACACTTTTATGGCATATCAACTCTCTTTAACTTTATTCATTTATAAAAATAAAATAAAAACTATACCATTAAAATATGGATTTTGGGTCATTAATCTATTTCCTTTATAAAGAAAAACCAACTTTTAATCAAACAAAAATAATTTTAAATCATACTCTATGACCAAAATCTTATAAATACTTTTCCCTACTTTTATTAATACTTATCAATCACTTTTACAACCAAAATATTATTTTAAATCATACTCTATGACCAAAATCTTATAAATACTTTTCCCTACTTTTAATACTTTTAATAATACGTATCAATCACTTTCATGACCAAAATATTATGAATACTTTTTCTTATTTTTCATAATACTTATCATCACTTGCCTGAGTTGGAATGTGGTTAAATGACAAAAATCTTATGAATGTTTTTCCCTACTTTTAATAATACTTATTATCACTTGTCTTAGTTGGAATGTGGTTAAGGTAGATTGATGAGAATGATGTATTTTAGAAATATTATAAATTATTTTCTCTTATTTTTATTTTTAATCATTCATTATTTATTAAGAGGTGGAATGTTTGATCTTTCAATTCAATTTATTAAGAGGTTTCTTGAGTTGGAATGTCGTTAAGGTAGATAGGTGAGAATGATGTATTTTAGAAATATTATAAATTATTTTTTCTTATTTTTATTTTTTCAATCATTCATTAAGAGGTGGAATGTTTGATCTTTCAATTCAATTTATTAAAAGGTCAATTTATTAAGAGGTTTTTTTAGTTGGAATGTGTTTAAGATAGATGGGTGAGAATGGTGTATTTTAGAAATATTATAAATTATTTTATTTTTATTTTTATTTTCAAATATTCATTATTTATTAAAAGGTTGAATGTTTGTTCTTTTAATTTAATTTATTAAGAGGTTTTTTGAGTTGGAATGTGGTTAAAGTAGATTGGTGAGAATGGTGTATTATTTTTATTTTCAATCATTCATTATTTATTAAGAGCTGAATGTTTGGTCTTTCAATTCAATTTATTAAGACTTTGGTTGTTTAACCTTTGAATTCAATTTAGTGATTATAATGGTTTTTCTTTGCATAATGGTTTCTTTGTTTGTGAGAGGTTGATTGTTTAACCTCTTAATTCAACTTAATGACTATAATGATTTTTCTTTGCATAAGTGTCTCTTTGTTTGTGAGAGGTTGGTTGTTTAACCTCTCAATTCAACTTATTAAGACATTGGTTGTTTAACCTTTGAATTCAACTTAGTGACTATAATGGTTCTTCTTTGCATAATGGTTTCTTTGTTTGTGAGAGGTTGATTGTTTAACCTCTTAATTCAACTTAGTGACTATAATGATTTTTCTTTGTATAATTGTCTCTTTTGTTTGTGAAAGGTTGGTTGTTTAACCTCTCAATTTAACTTAGTGATTATAATGGTTCTTATTTGCATAATGACCTCTTTGTTGGTTGTTTAACCTCTCAATTCAACTTAGTGACTATAATGGTTCTTCTTTACATAATAGTCTATTTGTGAGAGCATATTGATAATAAGGACACATATCTTCTATAAAAAAAAAATTGATTGGAATTTATATTAATAGAATATTTATATGTATTTTTTTTTTGAAAAAAAGTATTATTAGTTTTAAAAAATATGAATATCATTTTTAACAATTATTATATTAAACAAGGCTATATAAAATATTTCACAACTAAATATAATTTGATATTTAAGTAATTATTTGAATAGAGTGTTAAACTCTTTTAAAATGGGAAGCACACATGGATTTGACATCACCTAATAGAGTTATTAGGTGAGTTCTTACTTAAAATAATATGATTCTAAGAGGACGATACAAAGCTTTAGCACTCGTAAGCAACGAAATAATTCCAAAATAGGTGGTGGAGAGTCTCAACCCAACCACAATGTGGACATGAATCATCAGTCAATACTACAAGATGTGCTCCTTGAAGGGCAAGCCTTGGGAGATAAGAAGTCGTGTAGAAACGCACAATATGTAGGACAACCTAAAGGATCATGTTGTGTGATGTAGATTTATCCCCTTTAGCTTTTTTATCTAAAAGTTCTCATCTTTTATTCAACTTCTCTTAAAGAAGGATGTGATTATTGAGATATAGATAATTCTTCTTAAGCTTATAGATTCAAATAGGTTTATTGTACCTCCACCTTCAATCTTTCAAAATAGGCTTTAGAGTAAACATTTTAAGTTTATAGATCTCATCACTTGGAATCATTTGTTGAATAATCTAAATAGCTAGATGATCAAATTAGATCAAGCCATATTTTCATGAAAGAGGGTGTCATGTTTTTCAAAATACTTGTCACACTACTAGTCTCCCTAACCTTTTAAGTCGACAAAACTATGGTGATCTTGGAAAACTTCTCTTAATGCTTTTCGCATAAAAACAAAATTCTAAAGAATTGCAATTAATCTTACCTTCTTAAAGTCACTAATAGATGTTAATCATCATCATCAATATAACTTTATATCATAATTATTAAATTTAAATTGAAATTTTAAAATTTTAAATTCAGAATTTATCAATATGAAAACGATAATATATTTTTTAATTCTAACACTATATATTCAAATTTGTTGAACCTGATGGATTTCCGACCATCCTTGAAGATCTTAAGAGATACATGGTTTAACACAAAGCAATTTTCATAAGGATTCTATGATTGAAATTTAATTCTAATAATTAAAATCATCAAAAATCAAATTTAATGATAATGATTAACGTTGGTTTATTAGAGTATTACTATTCAATTTCAATTTAAAATAAATTATTATTATTCAAATCAAATTATTAACGAATAAGATTCATCAACAGTCAATTTTTATAAAAAAATTATCATCAATTTTTATAAAAAAATTATCACTCAAATTTAATTTTAATAATTAAAAACAACAAAATCAAATATACTACAGTTCAAACCAAATTATTACTATTCAAATATTATTAACGAATTCATTAATGTTGTTGGACCAATTTAGCCAAATTTAAGGACTACATTTTATTTTTCAGGACGAAGACGGGTGAAACGATTCATTAAAAATAATGTTTTAAAGGGTGATATTAACCGGTTTTCTCTAAATTTTAAAATAAAATAAACTAGAAAATGTTATAGTTTTATTAATATTTATTAGAGGATTTTTAATAAATAAAAACTATAATCTAAAAACAACTTCTTGCTCTATTCTATTCTTTCAATTGATATTGGATGTATTTTCGTGAATTTAAAACCATGATACATATTTAGAATAC
>ML779357.1:1580785-1622640 GCA_009831015.1 Picea engelmannii
TATATATATCTCAAACATTACAACAACTTGAAAGAGCGACAGCTCAACTACCGTAATGTCCGACCCTCCGACTCTGAAATGCACGGGACAGGGTTGACATCTAATGTGTTGAAAGACGACAGAATGCAGAAAATAAATTATGTATTATGACCGAAGTCAATAATTGGGTGTGTATTATTTTTTTTGTCAGATGGAAAACACATAGTATCAATCATTTTTGCATCGTGCATATGAATGGTCGACAACTAACATTTTTACTGTATATACTGTCTTGTAGTGCATTTAATAAAGTATTACTTGGTGTATATTGTTAGCCAAAGAATATTGTCAAATTCATATGACATGATCGAACAAAGTGATGAGGAAAAATAATGAATGTACTAGAAAAAAAATTTGAAGTTCTATACAGTAAATCAGGTAAGAATTTGGATGTTCAAAATAAGGTAAATTTTGCTTTGCTAACATCTAAATAAAATTTTTATGAATTATTTGGATAACGCATGTAAACTTAGTACTCTATACGTTTTAAGTTTTAACTCTTTTTTTTTTTTTTCTTCAAAGTTTTAGAGACGCTAAATAGATTTATGTTTTAAAAATACTATTTAAATAATATAAAATTGAAATTTTTTTAATAATTAATTTAGATAATAATGATAAATAAAAATAAAAAACATAGAAAATTTAAACTAAACATATATATCTCAAAAAAATTAACGAGCATTAAGCACTTCTCAATGTTGAATGTGAAAGTATTGTACAATCCGCTACGACCAAACAATCAGACAGCCACGCGACACGTACCGTCACAGTCTGCTCACTTTGTGAAAAACGGAAATTAATATTTTAATGAAGTCGGTGCAACTTTGCAAAGATGAGTGAAACGTGGCGATTTTTTTTTCTAAATATGGATTGGATATTTGGCCGTTCGTATTTGATGACATCAACTACAAGACAGGTTAGACAAAAGGTGGTTCAAGTGGAAAGTAGCATAACATCTCTTCGTATTTGAATTGTTTTAAGAAAATATTTAACTGGCAAAGAATAATAGGTGGCAGTGTTGAATAGGTGGTGAAATTTTTGTCTATTTTTTTGAACATTATTATCTTATTGTACGAATGAGTTTTCATGTGACGGTATCTTATGAGAAAATATTGCCAGATTTAGTGGATAAGAATGGCATCTTATTTTTTTTTTGCAGAATGTGGGAATGTGAGTTGGGATTTAGTTTTCATCTAATTATAATTAATTTAAAGTTTGTGAATATTTTTTTATTAGAGTGGGAGAATTTATCATAATTTAATATGTTAAGGAGTAGTGTGGATAGTTATTATTAATTGTTATCTAAGAATGTCATTCATCAGAGTTATTTAAGGAAAATAATCTTTTTGAATAACCTCTTGGTGATCAGTAAAGGGGGTGAGCTTTCACTTTTGCTAGATATCTTTAGATCTTGGATCATTAACATATTTCTTTATTATAGAGAAAGATCAACTTTTAATCAAACAAAAAAAATTTAGATTATATTCCATGAACATTTTATGACATATCAACTCTCTTTAAATTTATTCATTTATAAAAATAAAATAAAAACTATACCATTAAAATATGGGTTTTGGGTCATTAATCTATTTCCTTCGAAAAGAGAGACTAACTTTTAATCAAACAAAAAAAATTAAAATCATACTCCATGACCAAAATCTTATGAATACTTTTCCCTACTTTTAATAATACGTATCAATCACTTTCATGACCAAAATATTATGAATACATAATACTTATCATCACTTGCCTGAGTTGGAATGTGGTTAAATGACAAAAATCTTATGAATGCTTTTCCCTACTTTTAATAATACTTATCATCATTTGTCTTAGTTGGAATGTGGTTAAAGTAGATTGATGAGAATGGTGTATTTTAGAAATATTATAAATTATTTTCTCTTATTTTTATTTTCAATCATTCATTATTTATTAAGAGGTGAAATGTTTGATCTTTCATTTCAATTCAATTTATTAAGAGGTTTTTTGAGTTGGAATGTGGTTAAGGTAGATGGGTGAGAATGATGTATTTTAGAAATATTATAAATTATTTTTTCTTATTTTTATTTTTTTAATCATTTATTAAGAGGTGGAATGTTTGATCTTTCAATTCAATTTATTAAAAGGTCAATTTATTAAGAGGTTTTTTGAGTTGGAATGTGGTTAAGATAGATGGGTGAGAATGGTGTATTTTAGAAATATTATAAATTATTTTATTTTTATTTTTATTTTCAATTATTCATTATTTATTAAGAGGCTCTTTTAATTCAATTTATTAAGAGGTTTTTTGAGTTGGAATGTGGTTAAGGTAGATTGGTGAGAATGGTGTATTATTTTTATTTTCAATCATTCATTATTTATTAAGAGTTGAATGTTTGGTCTTTCAATTCAATTTATTAAGACGTTGATTGTTTAACCTTTGAATTCAACTTAGTGACTATAATGGTTCTTCTTTGCATAATGGTTTCTTTGTTTGTGAGAGGTTGATTGTTTAACCTCTTAATTCAATTTAGTGACTATAATGATTTTTCTTTGCATAATTGTCTCTTTGTTTGTGAGAGGTTGGTTGTTTAACCTCGCAATTCAACTTATTAAGATGTTGGTTGTTTAACCTTTGAATTCAACTTAGTGACTATAATGGTTCTTCTTTGCATAATGGTTTCTTTGTTTGTGAGAGGTTGATTGTTTAACCTCTTAATTCAACTTAGTGACTATAATGATTTTTCTTTGCATAATTGTCTCTTTGTTTGTGAGAGGTTGGCTGTTTAACCTCTCAATTTAACTTAGTGATTATAATGGTTCTTATTTGCATAATGGCCTCTTTGTTGGTTGTTTAACCTCTCAATTCAACTTAGTGACTATAATGGTTCTTCTTTGCATAATGGTCTATTTGTGAGAGCATGTTGGTAATAAGGAAACATATCTTCTATAAAGAAATTGATTGGAATTTCTATTAATAGAATATTTATATGTATTTTTTTTAAGGAAAAGAGTATTATTAGTTTTAAAAAATATGAATATAATTTTTAACAATTATTATATTAAATAAGACTATATAAAATATTTCACAGCTAAACATAATTTGATATTTAAGTAATTATTTGAATAGAGTGTTAAACTCTTCTAAAATGGGAAGGACACATGGATTTGACATCACCTAATAGAGTTATTATTCAAGTTCTTACTTAAAATAATATGATTCTAAGAGGACGATACAAAGCTCTAGCACTCGTAAGCAACGAAATAATTCCAAAATAGGTGGTGGAGAGTCTCAACCCAACCACAATGTGGACATGAATCATCAGTCAATCTTGACTACAAGATGTGCTCCTTGAAGAGCAAGCCTTGGGAGATAATAAGTCGTGTAGAAACCCACAATATGTAGGACAACCTAAAGGATCATGTTGTGTGATGTATATTTATCCCCTTTAGCTTCCTTATCTAAAAGTTATCATCTTTTATTCAACTTCTTCTAAAGAAGGATGTGATTATTGAGATATAGATAACTCTTCTTAAGCTTATAGATCCAAATAGGTTTATTGTACCTCCACCTTCAATCTCTCCAAATAGGCCTTAGAGTAAACATTTTAAGTTTATAGATCTCATCACCTGGAATCATTTGTTGAATAATCTAAATGCCTAGATGACTGATGTAGGAGCATCTCAAGCGAGCCAGCGTGGGAGAAAAGGACAGCTGGACAAGCGTCAGCGCAAATTTTGAAATTACCTTGAAATTGATGCGCCATCTTAAATAAGATAATTAAGAAGAAGCACACTTGTAAAATGTAAACGGACTTTGGGCGATTTGCTCTCGTCCTTAGTAGGTAGGAGGCCTTTAAAGAAGTTAATGCAAGTAGGTAGAATTGAATGTGTAGATTAGACAGTTTTAGAGCGCAAGAGGGAAACGGGATATAGACACCCTCATTGTGTGTGTTGTAACATTAGCATGATTATGAGCATAGGAAAGAAGCAGAGAGCTATGTAGAAGACTACATGTACAAAAGTTCTGAATTAATACAAAGAAAGCTGTGATTCAGACTCATGGTGTTCATATATTCTCTATGTATGCATCTTTGAATGTTATGCTCTTGAATGTTTTACTCTTTCTGTCATGCAATTGCTTTTATGCTATGTATGAATGGTTTCTTGTTGAATGTATGAAATCTGAGAGGAAAGGGTAATGGAATGAGTTTCAATTGTTTCTCTATCTGAGCAAGAGTTCCTGCAAGGAGTGCAGTTGAATTGTCCGCAAGGAGTGCGTCGACAAGGTGTTCAGAGGTTTGTCTCTGAAAGCTCAGGAGAGAAGGCTTTTGTTCTCATTTCCACAGAGGTGCAGTCAGGCACAGGAGCCATGCAAGGAGTGTCCAGGCCAAGTGAAGTCTCAGGGTTGGGGACCTAAGTGAAGCATTGAGAGACTGTTGCTTCAGGCGTGCGCAGAGTTGAAGGATTTCAACACTTGGAAGTGCCTGAAACTCTACCACAAGGAGTGCATGCAAGGGTTTCTCTGAAAGACTCAGAGCTGGGAAAGTTCAGAGGGATTTGAATCTCCGAAGGAGTGAAGGTAAGCGTAGCAACGTCGGGCCACAGGAGGACGAGCTCTCAGGGGAAGAGACGGACAGTCAAAATTCTCGGTGGAGAATCCGCGAAGTCCCGCGAGTCATCGGAACTCACAGAGAAGCAGGGGAGTTACGGCGAAAGCGTCAAAAGGTTCTAAGCTCAGGAGGAATAGGACTGTAGATCCAAGCCACAAGGGTCGTTGGATTTACACGTGGATATTTGTATCGGGATTTCGAGAGTTGAAGTTCCGAAAACCTTGCAACGGGAATCGTGATATCCTGAACCGCGAAATCCCGAAGGCTAAGAGAACGATGTGGGGCCACAAGAGTCAGTGAAGCAGATAGGTGGTGCACTACTAACATGGAGTCAAACCCCGTTGACCATTTCGGAATTTCGTGGGGAGAAGTTCCGAATATACTGCAATTGGATTCGCTATATTGCGAAGTCCGAAGTCCCGATGAAGTGAAGTGGCGTTGAAAGGTCAAAGCTCGTGAGTGTATTGAAGTTTTGGCAAATCGGAATTCGGGAATCGTGAGGAGCAAGTTACTCGACACCGCGACCACTGAAATCGCGATAAGGAAAATCCCGAAAGGAAAAAGGAAAGGTCAGTGTTGATTGTTTCGGGTTTCGGAGATTCGAGAGACCAACGCTTGACCACTGGATTCGCGAAGTTGCGAAGTCCGATCTCCCAAGTGTAAAGAGGGGATCCCGTGAGAGTTTTCTGTGGGTGTAGATTTCCTAATAGGGAAATAGAAGAGCTGTTTAGAGTTCTTCGGGCCAGTGGTAAAGGAAAGATCCTGTGTTGACGTGGACCTTCGGACCTGCGGGTTGAGAAGTTGCACGCATCGACATCAAGTTTGGTATCAGAGCATAAAAAGGTTCTTTTCTTTCTGTAGCAAAGAGAAAGAAGGATTCACCATGCCGCCATGGAGAAGGGATAGGCAAACACCCGATCCAACAGAGGAGAGGGAAATGCCGAGAAGAAGAGGCAGGCAGATGACAGATCCAACCATGGAGAGAGAGATGCGTGATCTATGAGCTAGACTCGAAGACATGGAGACAACACAAAGGCGTACGGTCAGTGCTGGGGATCTTAGTGATTCCGAAAGTGAAATTGAGGCTGAACATGAAGAAGAAGTTGCAGCTGAAGATGCAACAAATGAACGTTTGATCAGAGCTATTGCAAGAATGGATATTCCAGTTTATGAAGGAAACTTGGATGCAGAGGAGCTTCTAGACTGGATTAGAGCTCTAGACACCTACTTTGACTATGAAGATGTAGAAGAAGACAAGAAGGTCAAGCATGATGTCACGAGACTGAAGGGACATGCAGTATTGTGGTGGGATGAACTACAAGCAGACAGACGCTGCAAAGGCAAGCAGAAGATCAAGAGCCGGGACAGAATGATCGTGAAGATGAAAGCGAAATTCATCCCCAGAGATTACCAAATTACTTTGTTCAGGAGAATGCAGAACCTGAGATAGAAACTGATGACAGTGAAAGAATACACTGAAGAATTCTATAAGCTAAACATCAGGGCAAGTCATCGAGAGAGCGATGATGAAAATGTTTCCAGATATATGAATGGCCTGAGATATGATATCTAGGATGAGATGAGCATGGTAACCATCCGAATGGTGGAAGATGCTTATCAGATGGCTCTGAAAGCAGAAGAGAAGTTGAGCCGAAAGCAGGGTCAGAGAGGCCGAGGCAGAAGTCATCCCAGAGGCAAATCAGTTGCCCAGGATAAATGCCAGAAGCCCAAAGAGGACTGGAAGAAGCCTCAAACTCAAACTGAGAGAGGTGGAACCTCACAGCGAGGGAAATATGCTGAACAACGAGGGAAACATACTGAGCAGAGAGGAGATTATGCTGACAATAACACTTTTTCCCATACTAGAAGTAGAGGAAGAGGAAGAGGTGGAGTAATAACATGCTTCACATGCGGGAAGAATGGGCACAAGTCTTACGAGTGTCCAGACAAAAAGAAGGAGAATGGAGAAACTCACATCGCCGAAGCATAGAGGTGGGATGTTGAGGCAGAAGATGTTGAAGGTGGAAGATCCCTGATGATGCGAAAATCTCTTTTGACACCAGAGAAGGAGGTGGAGAGTTCAGTCCAAAGGACCAGACTTTTTCGGACTGCTTGGAAGACCAAGGACAGGGTATGCAAGGTCATTGTGGACAGTGGTAGCACGGATAATCTCGTTTCTATAGAGATGGTAGAAAAGCTGGAGCTAGAGACGATTGATCATCCAAGCCCATACAGAATTTTGTGGCTACAAAAAGGACATCAGGTAACTGTCACTAAACAATGTTTAGTTGAATTCAAGATAGGAGGATATAATGATAAGATCTTGTGTGATGTTATTCCTATGGATGTTTGTCATATATTGCTGGGTAGACCATGGAAATATGACAGGAATGTGATTCATGATGGGAGAATGAACACATACACCCTAGAGAAGAATGGGAGAACTCACATGTTGCTTCCAATCAAGGATAAGGAGGTGAAGCCGGAAGTAAGCAACATTGTGCTTCTCATGAGTGGGAAGGAACTTCTTACAGAGGTTAAGAAGAAGGAAGAACCGCAATTCATTGTGGTCAGAAAATCGAAGATTGTTTTGACCAGCACAAGGGTGGATGATTTACCAAAAGAGGTTCAGGAACTGCTGGAAGAGTTCGCTGATATAGTAGTGGACGAATTACCTCGTTCGTTGCCACCGATCAGAAGTGTGAGTCATCATATTGATCTCATACCAGGAGCTAGTTTACCAAATAAATCCGTGTACATATTGACGCCGCAAGAGAATGAAGAGGTCAAAAGACAAGTCCAAGAGTTGTTGGACAAAGGTTTGGTTAGAGAAAGCTTGAGTCCATGTGTTGTTCCGACAATACTCAGTCCGAAGAAAGACGGAGGCTGGAGGATGTGTACTGACTCGAGGGCGATTAATAAGATAACCATCAGGTATAGATTTCCATTACCAAGGATGGATGATCTAATGGATTTCTTGAGTGGAGCAAAGTATTTTTCAAAGATTGATTTGAAAAGTGGTTATCATCAAATCCGCATGAGAGAAGGTGATGAGTGGAAAACAACATTCCAAACCAACGAAGGGTTGTATGAACGACTTTTTATGCCATTTGGCTTAACAAATGTGTCGAGTACCTTCATGAGGTTGATGAACGAAGTCCTGAAGGAGTTCATTGGAAAATTTGTTATCGTATATTTGGATGACGTACTGGTTTTCAGTAAAACAGTGGCAGAGCATCTGAAGCATTTGGCTACAGTGATGGAGAGGTTACAACAAGAGAAGTTGTTGATAAACATGAAGAAACCTTCGTTCATGAAGACAGAGCTCATTTACTTAGGATTTGTTATTTCGGAAAATGAGTTGAGGATGGATCCAGATAAGGTGGAGGTAATCAAGAATTGGCCATCACCGAAGAATATCTTTGAGGTGAGAAGTTTTCACGGATTGGCTAGTTTCTACCGAAAATTCATCAGGAATTTCAGTGGAATTGGTGCACCAATGATGGATACAGTGAAGAAAAGACACAAGTTTTTTCACTGGACTGAAGAGGCTGAAAATAGTTTTAATCTGTTGAAGAGGAAGATCACGGAACAACCACTTTTGGTGTTGCCTAATTTTCGAAAGACATTTCAGGTGAAATGCGATGCAAGTGGATTCACAATCGGGGTAGTCCTGAGTCAGGAAGATAGGCTGATAGCATATTTCAGCGAGAAGCTGAATGAAGTGAGAGTGAAGTACTCCACTTATGATAAGGAGTTTTATGCCCTTATACAGGCACTGAAGAAGTGGAGGCATTACTTGATCCCGAAAGAGTTTGTATTATACAGTGACAATCATGCATTGCAGTTTGTGACTCAACAGGAAAAGTTGAATCAGAGACATGTTAAATGGGTTGAGTATATGAAGAGTTTTACTTTTGTGATTAAACATATTTCTGGTACTGCTAACAAAGTTGCTGATGCTTTGAGCAGGAAGTGTTTGCTATTGCAGGAGTTCAAAGTCAAAACGTTGGGTTTTGATGATCTCAGGGACATCTACGCAGAAGATCCATATTTTAAGGAGGCGTATGAAGCAATTGAGAATCCAATTCTCAGGGATAGAAGCAAATGGATAGAATACATGATCCAAGAATGATTACTGTTTAAAGGTAATCAACTATGTATTCCAAAATGCTCCATGAGGGAGAATTTGCTGAAGGAGAAACACAGTGGAGGATTGGCAGGGCACTTTGGTCACGACAAGACGTTCGCAAAGTTGAATGAGTCATATTTTTGGCCGGGAATGCGAGCAGATGTCAAGAAATTCATGGACAGATGCAGAATTTGCCAGCATTCGAAAGGAAGGAAACATAATGCAGGGTTTTATTAACCATTTCCCATACCAGAGAGGCCTTGGGATGCAATCATCATGGATTTCATATTCGGGTTGCCAAGAACAAAAAGAGGATTTGACTCAATCTTTGTGGTGGTGGATAGATTTTCCAAGATGACACACTTCATTCCATGTCAGAAGACCAGTGACGCAACTCACATTGCGAATCTGTTTTTCAAAGAAGTCATTCGACTTCATGGCTTATCAAGAAGCATAGTTTCGGATCGAGACACCAAATTCATAGGTCACTTTTGGAGGAACTTATGGAAGAAGCTAGGGACTAACTTATCTTTTAGTTCGGCTTATCATCCTCAAACAGATGGACAGACAGAAGTGGTGAACAGAAGTCTGGGAGACTTGCTGAGAAGCCTGGTGACAGAACACCACAACCAGTGGGACAACGTATTACCATAGGCAGAGTTTGCTTATAATGACTCGGTTAACAGGAGCACAGGGTAGAGTCCATTTCAGATTGTCTATGGCATGCAACCGAGGGGAATTTTTGAATTGAGAGATTCATAACAGACTGCAACTAGGAGCGCTAGTGCAGAAGATTTCACAGAGGCGATGAAGGAACTTCACAGCTAGGTGAAGGAGCGACTATAGAATTCGAGCCAAGAATATAAGCGTAGAGAAGACCAACACAGGAGACAACTTCAGTTTGAGGTTGGTGACTTGATTCTGGCACATTTGAGAAAGGAAAGGTTCTCGAGAGGAACATATAATAAACTGAAGATGAAGAAAATCGGACCATGTAGGGGCTTGAAGAAATTTGGGGCGATTGCTTACGAGATTGAATTACCTGATGGGATCGGAATTTCTTCGATATTCAATATCTCTGATTTGTACCCATATAAAGCTGAGGAAACAGGAATAGGAATTGAGCAGCCAGTGATCCAGTGGACAAAATAGATGCCAGTTGCAGATAAGCCGCAGATGGAGCGCATACTGGATAAAAGAGTAAGCAAGAAGACCAGGTGGAAAGAATACTTTGAATATTTGGTCAAGTGGAAGGGCCATCCAGTTGAAGATGCCAGCTGGGAAAATGAAGCGGAGATCCAGAGGCATGGATAGACCGTGCGTGAGCTCATGGACAGGAGCCCATGAAAATTTTTCAAGCCAGGGAGTATGATGCAGGAGCATCTCAAGCGAGCTAGCACGAGAGAAAAGGACAGCTAGACAAGCGCCAACGCAAATTTTGAAATTACCTTGAAATTGATGCGCCATCTTAAATAAGATAATTAAGAAGAAGCGCACTTGTAAAATGTAAACGGACTTTGGGCGATTTGCTCTCGTCCTTAGTAGGTAGGAGGCCTTTAAAGAAGTTAATGCAAGTAGGTAGAATTGAATGTGTAGATTAGACAGTTTTAGAGCGCAAGAGGGAAACGAGATATAGACACCCTCATTGTGTGTGTTGTAACATTAGCATGATTATGAGCATAGGAAAGAAGCAGAGAGCTGTGTAGCAGACTCCATGTACAAAATTTCTGAATTAATACAAAGAAAGTTGTGATTCAGACTCATGGTGTTCATATATTCTCTATGTATGCATCTTTGAATGTTATGCTCTTGAATGTTTTACTCTTTCTGTCATGCAATTTATTTTATGCTATGTATGAATGATTTCTTGTTGAATGTCTGAAATCTGAGAGGAAACGGTAATGGAATGAGTTTCAATTGTTTCTCTATCTAAGCAAGAGTTCCTGCAAGGAGTGCAGTTGAATTGTCCCCAAGGTGTTCAGGGGTTTGTCTCTGAAAGCTCAGGAGGGAAGGCTTTTGTTCTCATTTCCACAGAGGTGCAGTCAGGCACAGGAGCCGTGCAAGGAGTGCGCAGGCCGAGTGAAGTCTCAAGGTTGGGGACCTAAGTGAAGCATTGAGAGACTGCTGCTGCAAGCGTGCGCAGAGTTGAAGGATTTCAACACTTGGAAGTTCTTGAAAGTCTGCCGCAAGGAGTGCGTGCAAGGGTTTCTCTGAAAGACTCAGAGCTGGGAAAGTTCAAACGGATTTGAATCTCCGAAGGAGAAAAGATAAGCGTAGCAACATCGGGCCGCAGGAGGACGAGTTCTCAGGGGAAGAGACGGACGGTCGAAATTCTCGGTGGAGAATCCGCGAAGTCCTGCGAGTCGTCGGACCTCACAGAGAAGCAGGGGAGTTACGACGAAAGCGTCGAAAGGTTCTAAGCTCAGGAGGAGTAGGACCGTAGATCCAAGCCACAAGGGCCGTTGGATTTACATGCGGATATTTGTATCGGGATTTCGAGAGTTGAAGTTCCGAAAACCTTGCAATGGGAATCGCGATATCCCGAACCGCGAAATCCCGAAGGCTAAGAGAAAGGTGTGGGGCCACAAGAGTTAGCGAAGTGGACAGGTGGCGCACTACTGACACGGAGTCAAACCCCGTTGACAATTTCAGAGTTTCGTAGGGAGAAGTTCCGAAAATACTGCAATTGGATTCGCGATATTGCGAAGTCCGAAGTCCCGATGAAGTGAAGTGGCATTGAAAGGTCAAAGCTCGCGAGTGTATTGAAGTTTCGGCAAATCGAAATTTGGGAATTGTGGGGAGCAAGTTACTCGACACCGCGACCACCGAAATCGCGATAAGGAAAATACCGAAAGGAAAAAGGAAAGGTCAGCGTTGATTGTTTCAGGTTTCAGAGATTCGAGAGACCAATGCTTGACCACTGGATTCGCGAAGTTGCGAAGTCCGATCTCCCAAGTGTAAAGAGGGGATCCCATGAGAGTTTGATGTGGGTGTAGATTTCCTGATAGGGAAATAGAAGAGCCATTTAGAGTTCTTCGGGCCAGTGGTAAAGGAAAGATCCTGTGTTGACGTGGACCTTCCGACCTGCGGGTTGAGAAGTTGCGCGCGTCGACGTCAATGACCAAAGTAGATCAAGACATATTTTCATGAAAGAGGGTGCCATGTTTTACATGACCTAACACCCTCATCTCAAAGTTCTCTCCATATGATATATACCCTTTCTTAGAAAGTCTCTTTGAGAGGAATTTGTTTGAATAAGTTAAAGTGTAGTTTTCTCTTTTCTAAGCCTAGACTCAATGACAAGAAAAATATAACACTCTTATAATACCATTCCAATGCTAAGAAAGGATCAAAGAAGACTCAATGAGGAATTTCTAGATGGTCTCTTCATAATTAAAAGAGAAGCTTAGGCCCCTTCAAGAAGACTGCTAAACTGATCCAGGTGGATATTGGTGGCCACCCGTCTATTCCACTTGGACCCACACCATTGTTTCTTTCAGTTTTTCAGTTTCCTTAATTGTAGCACAATTTACTATTTTTAGCAATTTTTCGGGTCCTGAACTTTCGGAGCTGTTTTGAGGCCCTAAATGAAATTTTTTTGGCATCAGATGCTCCAACTAATATGAGTTTGTTTCGGACTCGATATTCGTTGTTAACAATGTAATCCTTAGATAGATATTTCTAACGATGTATCATGTGTGTCAAACGGAGATAGTATACCAAAGTTACGACCCTGGGAAATTGATATACCAATTTACCCCGACGTGGCCCATATTCTGGTGTTTCATCTCCTAGGGTTAGGTTTTTGGATGTTTATGGTTTTCTATTATTTCTCAATAATATATAAGCCTTCGAGCCACATTGTAACACATAGTTCAGAGGCCAATAGTCGCCACATCTCTTCTCAAAGATAAGCTACCAACGCCCTAGCTATTTTATTTCCATTATGTCTGTAAGCATATTTCAGTCATTTTTTGTTAATGAAATGAAGTTTTATTTCCGCTGCATCTCCGCGTTTATGTGTATTTATGTATTTCATTGTGTTCCTGCATAAATATGGATCAGTGGTATCAGAGCAGTCTGCTCTTTCTCGATCCTTCTTTGCATGTCCCCAACGAGGTCGGGGTATAAGGAGTTAGGGCTCGATCTAGTTGACCCGTTGCAAGATTAACCTCGTAAACCTCGACGACCACCCATGGGGGAAGAAAGGAAAGATGAGGGAGCAGGAGATCCTATCAAATTATTTCTCAAGGAGGCCCTTGAGAAACAAAGGAATGTGATGATGGACAACTTTTCCAAGATCCTTCAAAGGCTTCCCACTGGCAGCACATCTACATCCAGTAGCCACTCTGGAGGCGCCACTCCTTTTAAGGTACAAGTAAACTTTGACATTCCCATATTTGAGGGACAAATAGATTCAAATGTCGTAGATAGATGGTTGAATCTGTTAGAAGGATATTTCTCGGTTCATGACTTTTTCGACCGAGAAAGGATTATTTTTTCACTCCTTAAAGCCACCCCATGTCAAGGACTGGTGGGAAACCTACTGGGAGAAACAGAGCGAGGGGGAACCCTCTCTATTCTTAGTCGCACCTACTTGGAATTCTTTCCAAGATGCCATCAAGGAACAATATTATCCCATAGGGAGCTATGAGGAAAAATACATACAATGGACTACATTGCGGCAGCAAAGGGACCAAGATGTGCATGAGATGACAAATCAGTTTCATACCCTACGCACAAAGTTGGGTATCAAATATTCAGAGAAACATTTAGTGTTAAAGTACCACAGTTGTCTGCATAGATACATTCAGGAAGAAATGGAGTTCCTCGACATCTCCTTGCTTGGTGCAGCATATCGGTATGATGCCAAGATTGAGCAGAAGTTCAAACAGAAGAAGCGAGACTTTGGGTCTGCGAATCAGAAGCAAGGGAAAGGTACCCCCAAGCCGTCGAACAAAGGACCAAGCCAAGGCGGGGCGACGCAGGACAAACCGCCAAAGCCGCAAGCAAAGAAAAACACCACAAAGCCAAAAAAGGACACGGGGAAGTGGTGTGAGTTCCATAAGAGCTCCACTCACAACACAAGTGAGTGTCAGGCCAAGCAGTGACTCGTATAGATGAGTTGAAGGCTTCTGAATTAGATGCAAGCTCTGACTCTGAATCAGAGCTCGACAAGGGGATTGACAGGGGGAAGCAGATTATCGATGCAGAGTCCAACGCCACCGTTGCCACCACGAAGATCCATAAGAAGGAACCAAAAGATCCATAGGAGGCAGAGCGCCTCTTCCATTCCCATATGTGGGTAAAGGGTTCCCCATTGCAGTTCATTGTCGACAGCGGAAGCCAAAAGAATATCATCTCAGTAGAAGTTGTGAAACGTTTGGGCTTGCCAACCACAACACACCCACAACCATACACCATAGGGTGTTTGCACCAAGGATGAGACCTCCATGTCAGTCATCAATGCTGCCTTCCCTACAACATCAAGCCCTTCATGGATGAGGTATTATGTGACATTGCTCCTCTTAATGTTTCCAATGTATTATTAGGCCAACCATACTTGTGGAAGCAACATGTTGTGTATGATTTGAGGTCTCGTGTTGTTATTATTACTTTGGGAAATAAGTTGTACAGGATACCGGAAATAGCACTACCTACATCCATCTCTTTGGTTACTGCAAAACAATGCAGTAAGCTCATTTCCAAAACCAGGAAATTTGTTTTCCTGATGATCCGACCTTAGGGAAAGAATACTATGTCCATGACCTCCAGATAGGGCCCCTCTGCATGACAACAACAGATGGATAAGGTCGTGGAGGAGTACGAGCACATCTTCAACTCCCCTGCAGGGGTGCCTCTACACTGCCAGGTCAAGAACCCCATCGATCTGACCCCAGGTGTGTCGCTACCCAATGGACCAATCTATCGACGCTCTATTCTGGAGAATGAAGAAATCAAGAGGCAGATTCAGGAGTTGTTGCAGAAAGGTCACATCCAACCGAGTTCATCACCCTATGGTAGCTTGATCGTGCTGGTGCAGAAGAAGGATGGGACTTGGAGACTTTGCATTGACTATCGGGTGTTGAACAAGATCACTGTCCGAAATAGGTACCCGATCCCATGGATTGATGACCTTCTGGACCAACTCAAGGGGGAGAAATATTTCAGCAAGATCAACTTGAAGTCTGGGCATCACCAGGTACCAATCGAACCCTCTAATGTGTGGAAGACTGCCTTCAAATCTAAGGAGGGCCTTTTTGAATGGTTGGTCATGCCTTTCAGGTTGACGAATGCCCCTATAACCTTCATGAGGCTAATGGATGACATCTTGTGATCATTCACCAACTCATTTTTAGTGGTTTACTTGGACGACATTCTGATCTTCAACCAGACTTGGGAAGAGCACCTCCACCACATCCGACAGGTCCTCCAAACACTACAATAACACAAGTTGTGTGCCAATTTGGAGAAGTGCACTTTTGGCATGACCCAGGTTCGGTATCTGGGATACATTATTGATGAGTGGGGGGTGCATGTGGATCCAACCAAGATCCAAGTCATTCGGGATTGGCCAGCCCCAACCACCCTAACAGAGCTCCACAACTTTTTGGGTCTTGCCAATTTCTACCGCAGGTTCGTGTTGGGATTCTCTAATATCACTTGGCCCTTGAGTCAAGTCACCAAGGGAGGAGGGAAAGAAAAATTCTTTTGGTCTGAATCTTAACATAAGGTGTTCTAAGAGTTGAAGCATCGCCACTGCTTTGCACCAATGCTCACATTACCAGACTTGCAACAACCATTTGAGATTGAGATAGATGCCTCTAACTATGCTATTGGGGCGGTCCTTACTCAACAGGGGCATATAGTGGCATATCACAGTGAGACACTTTCTGACACAGTCCGAAAGTATCCCACTTATGAAAAAGATATGTATTCCATTGTGCAGGCTTGCCGACAATGGAAGCATTACATTTTGGGAAAGGAAACGGTCATCCACACAGACCACTGACCCTTGCAGATCATACAGACACAAGGGAAGTTGCAAAACGATTTCCATCAGAAGTGGTCCACATACCTGCAACTGTTTCATTTGAACATTAAGTACAAGAAAGGAAGCACCAATAGCATTGCAAACTGCCTCAGACAATGACCTATCATGGCGCTAACCACGATTCTCAACTCTTGTGGGCACAAGACTTCTGATTGGCCACTTCTCTACAAAAGTGATCCAGAATTCGACCACACATACAATACGCTCTTGGAGGGTAAGAAAGTTCCTAATTTTCACCTCTAGGATGCCCTACTATGTCACCTGGGACACCTTTGTGTTCCTTCAAGCAAGCATGCCAAGATGATTGGGAGGCACACTACAGTCGGGTTGTTGGGCATTTCAGAATTGAGAAAACTGTGGCAGTACTGCAAAAGTATTTCTGTTGGCCGAACCTTCGATAGGATGTCGGGAAGAACATCAGTCCTGCACTGCTTGCACCATTGCCAAACCGACCATCAAGAAGCAAGGCCTCTATACTTTGTTGCCTACCCCTAATTGACCTTGGGAATCCATCTCCATGGACTACATGTCGGGCCTTCGTTCTACTAAGCATGGCAATGACTGTGTTTTTGTGGTCATCGACAGATTCTCGAAAATGTCCATTATGATGGTATGCAAGAAGAATATCACAACAGAAGCCACTGATAAACTCTTCTTTGAATGAGTGTGGGTACACTTTGGGATCCCACAGTCTATCATCTTAGATCAGGACAACAGGTTCCTCAATACATTTTGGTCCAGCCTCTGGTCGATGCTAGACACCAAGCTCACCAAGTCCACAACTTTCCATCCACAAATTGATGGCGAGATAGAGGTCATCAACCGGATGATCGTACACATTCTGCGCATGTACAACTCAAACAATCCACGCACATGGGATGAGAGCCTCCCCTATGTAGAACACGACTACAACCGGGATATCCATAGCTCAACCAGCCACAACCCCTTTCAGGTGGGCTTGGGATTCCAACCACTATGTCCCATTGACGTAGCCATGCCATTTTGGGCTACTCAGGTAGATTCAGCCCATGTCCAGTCTGAGGCTGACAAGGAAAATAGCTTCATTGAGCGCATTCAACACATCCATCAATAGGTTCATGACATCTTGGACAGAGCCAATGCTAAGTACAAGTAGAGACATGATCAACATTGGGTGCCACACAACTTCCAGGTGGGCGACAAAGTGTGGCTACCTTTGCAAAAGGAGTGCCTCGCTGGACCCTACCGCAAGATTCGCTCGCTTTGATATGGGACATACACCATCACCAAGGTTGTAGGGAACAATGCCTTTGAGATCAATATTCCACCATTCCTTGGTATGCACCCAATGTTCAATGTGGACCGCCTTCGACCCTACTTTCCACCTCTATTGGACACCTCTGACATGGCAGAACAACTCACACCAACAGAGTTAAACCCAGATTGCATGGAACAAGCCACAACTGATCGGATTATGGACACACAGATCAAGAACACCCGCCATCAGAGGATCCAACTATATCAAGTTGTCAAAGAAGGCCAACTCCTTCACCAGGGCAAGTGGCTCACCAGGGACCAAGTTCAACAGAGGTTTCCTCATCTCATGGAGAAACTCAACGCAATGGGGACCATTGCTTCCTAAGGGGGGAGGAATGATCCAGGTGGATATTGGTGGCCACCCACCTATTCCACTTGGACCCACACCATTGTTTCTTTCAATTTTTCAGTTTCCTTAATTGTAGCACAATTTACTATTTTTAGCAGTTTTTCGAGTCCTGAAATTCCAAAGTCATTTTGAGGCCCTAAATGATGTTTTTTGGCATCAGATGCTCTGGAGAATATGAGTTTTTTCTAGACTCAATATTTTTTTTCAGCATTGTAGTCCTCGAATAGATATTTCTAACGATGTATCATGTGCATCAAACAAAGATAGTATGCCAAAGTTACAACCCCGGGAAATTGATATACCAATTTACCCCAACGTGGCCCATATTCTGGTGTTTCATCTCCTAGGGTTAGTTTTTTGGATGTTTATGGTTTTCCATTGTTTCTCAATAATATATAGGCCTTCAAGCCTCATTGTAACATAGAGTTCAAAGGCCAGTAGCCGCCACATCTCTTCTCAGAGATAAGCTACCAATGCCCTAGCTATTTTATTTCCATTCTGTCTGTAAGCATATTTCTGTCATTTGTTGTTAATGAAATGAAGTTTTATTTCCGTTTCATCTCTGTGTTTATGTGTATTTATGTATTTCATTGTGTTCCTGCATAAATCCAGATCATAAAACCTATGGGTATGGTTGAAGGAAAGGTCTTTATTGTTGGGGGTATGGAAAATTTAGAATCTAATAAGAATATTGATGAAGTGAGGGAGGGGTCTAGTATCTATAATATTAGGACCAAAAAATAGACTTTCCTATGTTTTGATGGGGGGATTTAGGGTGATATGGGTTGGAATTAGGGGAAAGGGTCAAAGTGTGTGGGTAGGTGTAGAAAATATTTTATATCCATGGTGCAAGAAAGAGCTATAAATGAGGTTCTAGATGGAAAACAACTTTCTATACATGGGGTCCTCAAAGAAGGAAATAACTGTGGGGAGGTTTCCCAATGACTTGTATTTATTTCAATTACAAAGGGATGGACAATCCCTCTAAGAAACAAGACATAAAAATTTTTGTGGAGGTCCACAATCCTAATGTCATTATGTTGTAGGAAATTATGTCTGATGTTGGGAAAATCATTAATGCCCTTGAAAAGTTGTTTGGAGGTTGGGAGTTTGTGTATATTGATTCTAGGGGTAGCTCTAGGGGTCTTATATAAGGATGGAAAAGAAAATATTTGTCTCCTACATGTTTTTCTTTTGACTTAGGCTTGGGAACTATTTTATACACCTAGAATTTGGAAAATAGATCAAATGTTTGAACATCTATGGCCCATATACAAATAGAATTGAGTATCGGGAGAATGTTTTCAGATGGGGTTGGATGAGTGAGAGGAACACTATTATTGGGGTGGATCTAAAATTTTCCTTGGGAATTTCATAAGTATGGGGACCTACTACACAAGTGGATTTCATAAAATATTTTTTCTTAGAAGGTTAGAAGATGTGGACCTTTTTATATAGAGCCAATTAAGTTGAAACCCCCTGGAGAAATAAAAGGGTAGAACCAGAGAGGATATCAAAATGATTGGACATGTTTTTGTTGTCTAAGCCCTTGATTGATGATTCTATTAGAGTTAAACAGTGGTGAGCTTTGGAGGAGATTTTGATAATTTTCTAGTAATACTAGTGTTGGATTTTATAGGAAGAAGGCCAACTAGCCCCTTCACTTTCAATTACAGTTGGTTGGTTGAGGAGGACTTTGTTAAAATGGTTAAATACCAATGAGTTCCTTATGATGTGTCCTTGAGGGAATCAAGTCCAATTTAGTTTAAATACAATATAAAAATAGGTCAAACAAGAGATAATTGGTTAGGCTCATGAGAAAAAGGTAAAGGATGAAAATTCCCTAATAGATGTTGAGGCTAATCTAGAAGGATTGTACAACAATGAAGGGGTTGGTTGTATCATTAAGGAATCTAAAACAAAGGTAGATATTTTGGAAGAGATGAGGAGAGTTTTTTTTTCTAATAGGGAAGAATCTTGGATGATAAAAATGTTGGAACATCAATCATTGATGGTTCATCACACATCTCCTGGGTTCAGTCGACTGAGAGGTCGACCTACACCTAGATACAGTCGGTCGAGAGATCGAACAACACACTAAACTATTCGGTCAAGTAGTCGACATGCCTATCGGTTGGCAATCAACCAATAGTTGAAGATAGTCAGACATTGGATCGACTAGCTTAGCAATCAAATTGGACGCGTAGGTAATCAGGTCGAGAATTCTTTTCGAGCTGACTCGACAACGTGGATTTGGCGAAGTCAATGCTAAAAATCGACGATTACATGTGGACAAGATCTTTCGAATTCTATGGAAATCAATTAGATCTTGAGGCTATAAAAAACAGACTCCATGGGTCATTTTCATTATGAGAATTAGGTGATTGAGATTCAATACACACTCTGATCATTCCCCAACCAAAAAGAAGACCCTTGTGGCTCTCAAAAGGAGATGAAAATTATAAATTTTTCAGCGGTATGCTAATTATAAGGAAATATTAATATAGTTTGGAAGGTTCTAATCAATTATGGTTTCGTGGTCACAAGCTTTGAAGATATTGAAAGAACTAGAATGGAACACTTTGAATGCATATGTAAAGAAAAAAAAAGAACTATTATTCTCGAGGGGGTTAAAATAACTTGTGTTTCCCCCAATTTTCTAAGGTTCTAAAAACAATGAAAATTTAATGGAGGAGGTGTCCAAGGAGGCATTGCAGGAAGTACATCACAACTTCCAAAAAGTCAAAATCCATAGTCCTTATGGGTGGCCAATTAAATTTTCTTGGGGTTTTATGAAGTTCTTAAGGAGGATTTGCTAAGGGTAATTGAGCAGTCTAGAACATATAGGTGAATCCTAGCMTCCTTCAGTACCATATTTATAGCCCTAATAACTATATCAAACAATACCTCTTATTTTTAAAAATGTAGGCCTATTTCACTTTGTAATTGTATATACAAGATAATTGCAAAGGTTGTTGCAAGAAGGGTTAAGAGATTKCTTTCCAAATCAATTTCCAGTGAATAGTTYGGATTTTTTGAAGGAAGAAAGATTCATTCAAAGAAATTGGAGTGGATTAGGATGGCCTTCATACCATAATATCCATGAATMTCAAAGCAATGGTGGTTAAGGTTGAGTTGCCCAAGGAAYATGATAGTCATTTGGTTATACTTGAGGTTGATGTTAATTCATATAGGGATTTGTGTTTCATTTGTGAACTAGATTATGAATTATGTCACTTCAGTTACTTTCTCAGTATTTATAAATGGAGTAGGTACAACTTTCTTTATGCTTGAAAGAGGGTTGAGGAATGGACATCATCTTTCCCTCTCCTCTTTCTAATTGTGATAGAAGGATTGAGAAGAGATTTGATTGAGGCAAATGGATCCATGGATTTTAAAGGAATTAAAATTGGGAATGTTTTTTATCTATCATATCTTTTATTTGTTGATGACATTCTAATTTTCTATGATGAAAAAAGGAGAGATGTTATTAATCCAAAAAACATTATACACCCAGAACTTGGGAAAAGAGGTTGCTTTTCTTAACATCTATAGCCCTTATACAAATAGAATTGAGTATTAGGAGAAGATTTTCAAATGGGATTGGATGATTCATAGGAGAAGTGTTATTTAGGTGGATCTAAAGTTTTCCTTGGAAATTTTAGAAGTATGGGGGCCTACTACATAATTGGTTTCCCTGACAGATTTTTTCTAATAAGGTTGGGAGGTGTGGGCCTTTTTATATGGAGCCAATTAAGTTAAAACACCCATGGAGAAATTAAAGGGTAGGTCCAAAGAGGATAGAAAAATGATTGGTCAGGATTTTGTTGTCTAATCCCTTAATTGATTACTCTATTAGAGTTAAATAGTGGGTGAGATCTAGAGGAGATTTTGATCATTTTCAAGTATTAGTTGAGTTGGATTTTGTAGGAAGAATGTCACCCAACCCCTTAAAATTCAATTATGGTTGGTTTAATTATGAGGACTTCATTAAAATGGTTAAATATCAATGATTTCCTTATGATGTGTCCTTGAGGGAATCAAGTGTAATTTAGTTTGAATCCAATCCAAAATTTTCAAACAAGCAACAATTGGTTGGGCTCGTGAGAAGGTAAAGGATGAAAAATCAATAATGTATGTTAAGGATAATATAGAAGAGTTGTACAACAATGTGTCTCATTGAGAAATCTAAAACACAAGTAGATTTTCTAGAAGAGAGGAGGAGAAATTTTTTTGGTTGATAAGGAAGAATCTTGTGGGATAAAAAGAAGATACCTTTGGCTCTCAAAAGGAGATTAAAATATTCATTAATATGCCAATATTAGGAAAAACATTAATATAGTTTGGAAGGTTATGGGAAATTATGGTATCGTGGTCACAAGCTTTGAAGATATTGCAAGAACTGAGGTGGAATGCTTTGAAGGCGTATATAAAGAAGAAAGAAGGGCCACTATTGTAGGGGTGGTTACAATGACTTTATTTTTCCCCAAAGTGGCGAAAATAATGAAAATTTAATGGAGGAGGTGTCTAAGGAACAATTACAAGAAGTACTTCACAATTTCCAAAAATATAGTTGTAGTCCTAATGGGTGGCCTATCAAATTTTCTTGGGGTTTTATGATGTTCTTGAGGAAGATTTTTTTAGGGTAATTGAGAAGTCTAGAACATATGGGTGAATCCTAGTAACCTTCAATACCCTATTTACAACCCTAATAACTAAATAAAACAACCCCTCATATTTTGAAAAATATAGGCCTATTTCAATTTGTAATTGTATATACAAGATAATTGCAAATCTTATTGCAAGAAGGGTAAAAAGATTGCTTTACAAATCAATCTCTAGTGAATAGTTCATCTTTCTTGAAGGAAGAAAGATTCATGACACTATTGGAATGGATTAAGAGGGCCTTCATACCATAAAATTCATGAATATCAAAGCAATGGTGGTTAAGGTTGATTTTTCCAAGGCATACGATAGAGTCATTTGGTTATACTTGAGGTTGTTGTTAATTCATTTAGAGTTTTGTGTTCCATTTGTGAATCGGGTTATGAATTGTGTCACTTCAATTAATTTCTCAATATTGATAAATGGAGAAGCTACAACTTTCTTCAAATCCTGAAAGAGGGTTGAGGCAGGGATGTCCTCTTTCCCCCTCGTCTTTCTGATTGTGATAGAAGGACTAAGCAAAGATTTGATGGAGGCAAAGGGATATGGGGATTTTAAAGGAAATAAAATTGGGAGAATTTTCTATCTATCACATATTTAATTTGTTGATGACACTCTAATGTTCTATGATGGGACAAGCATAGATGTTTTTAAGCCAAGAGAAATCATAGACCTTTACTACACTTCCATTCGTATGATGATCCATATGGGAAAATCCATTGTTTCATTCAAGGGTATTTATGATGATGAAAGGTTATTTTTTTTCAAACGCTTCCTTATAATCAAATTGAGATGGAAGATGGTTTTGAATATTTAAGTTTTTTCTTAAAACCAAATGATCACCAAAAAAAATATTGGGATTGGTTGATTAGGAAGGTGGAAAAGAGGATTTATGTGTGGTGTAATTGTTATCTTCCTAGAGGGGGTAGTCTCGTATTGGAAAATTCAATAATTAAGGAAAGTCTTATTTATTGGATGCCATCATCTTGGATTCCAAAAGGAGTATTAGAGATTATAAGAAAGATTATGTATATGAGTCTCGTGTGGTTTGGGAATAGGGAGAAGAGGGGTATACCTCTGGTGAAATTACAAATTTTGGTAGTGCCAAAGGATATGGGGATGGTGGGGTTTGAAGAACCTCTTCTATTTTTCAAAATCATTAATAGCCAAAATTATATGGAGGATCATTATGGTCAAGGGGTTATGGTGTCAAGTGATCACTTAGAAGTACATCAACCCTAATGCTATTAATGAGTGGATCAGAAGGCCTATGAAAAATATTTGCATTGTATCAATTTTGAGGAAAGCATTGTTATTAACCTTCATGGTAGTTGGTAATTGGTTGGTTTGGAAAGTAGGGAATGAGAACAAGTTTAGAGTGGGAAAGGATCCCTAGGTGGGATGTGGAGATAAGTACAAATTCCCTGATAATATGATTAATCATATGAGAATGAGGGGTCTACTTAAGCTCAATCAAGTAGTAGACCAGGAATATACCACTATTTGGAGGTAAGAATGGTTGACTATAGGTATGATTGGTTTTAGAGGTTTGGATGCAGTGATTTAGGAAGCATACATAGGGAATCTCATATACATCCATGTAAGTTAAATAGATGACGAGGATAGTTTAATATGCTCAAATAATACGACAATAGTATATATGCCACAAGTAGGTTATAAGGTTTTAAGATCTAGGGAGGAAATGTGAGATCAGTTGTGGTGGTGGAAGAAAGTGTGGAAATTTATATTCCCTTCAAAATATTGAGTTTTCATGTGATTGGTAAAAATATAAAATCTATAACTTTAGATCATCTTCAAAAAAGGAACAAGCGGGGTCCTTGGAGATGCTCTTTATGTAAGGAAAGTGAAGAATCAAACTATAATCTTTTCATTGCATGTCCATGCTCACTTTAGGTATGTAAGGAGGTCTAGGAACATAATTGGTGTAATGAATGTATGGAGAGGCATTAATATTAAGGAAGGTCTAAGAACTTGGTGTGAAAATGATCTAGTTAAGAAGCACAATGCTCTACCCTTGTAATTGTTTGGGGCATCTGGTTGGTGATAAATGCTAGTTTGTTTGATAAAAAAGAGATTTGCATCGATACAATGTGTTACAAAAGGGATCAACATATCAAATAGTTTCTCTTGTCTAAAAATGGATAAGTCTATTATAAATATAATGGAGGAAGCCATTGATACTGATGGTGCTTGGGAATATTTTGATGGTGCATCTCAAGGGGACCCAAGAAAAAGTGGAGCATGGGGTATATTATTTAGGAGGACAATCACTTATTGAATTTTAAATGTATATTGGGACAAGGATCCAATAATTATGCAAAAATAATGGATTTAAAATTAACTCTTACCTTAGATGCATAAAAAGGTGTTTAAAAAATTCAAATATTTGGGGATTCTTTGCTTGCAATAAAGTGGATTAAAAAGGAGTATGTTGTGAAAAAATTATTACTTCAGCCTCTAATTGGTGAGATTAGAGTACTAATTTATGTGTTTACTAGTATCTATTTATCCCATGTTTATAGGGAAAGAAATACAATTGAAAATGGATTACCAAAAGTAGGTCTTCATTCAGATCATGGTCTTTAGATCATACAGAAAGAAGTTGGTGGAAACGATTCATAACATATACATCCACATTTTCAATTTGTTGTTTTAAGTTTAAATTATTGAGTCAGAAGAGATGATGCATATAGAATATGCATGAGAACTTTTTATGGGTCTATAAAGATATGAATGTATAAAAGGACTATACTTGATGAAAAGCCTAGGCTTGAGGTTTTGATATTTTTTGTGATTTATGATGAATACTCTATGTTGTTAGAAAACACATTTATTCCAACAGAGGATGAAAACCTTTAGTAACCACTCACACAACCAGATAAAATATCAACACACTGATGTTTTTATGTGGTAAAACCCATGTGGGGAAACATCCACGACCCCAGCCAATGTGGCCACTTGAGGCATTTTATTAATGCAAAAGAAAATATATTACAAAGACTTTCTCACAATCAATAATTGGAAATGACCCTCCATGCTCTTTAAATAGAGATCATGGACCAATCAGGTGTTAATCCATTGATCACTATAGTTGTTAATATTGAGGAGAATATGAGCCATCATATCACTCTATGTCGGGAACATATCGTGATCGTCAAATTACAAATGAATGATAATGCATACTAAAGAAACACACTTTAAGTTAATGACAGATTAGACCAAGTTGATATTAACTAACTCCTAAGTATCTAAATATCCTAACAACCCCCCTTAAGAACAACTTGGGATAGGATTGAAGGATTTACAAAGGTGACACAATAGGAGAAGGAAGGAGGCATTAGAGCCTATCCCCCCTTAATGACAACTTTATGAACTCCTAACATATATTGAAGTTTGGAAAACAATCCTTCTGTAAGAGACTTTGTGAAAATGTCTGCAACTTGATCTTCTGTAGGGAAAAATAACACTTCAATAACTCGATCATGAATGAGTTTTATAATGAAGTCCATGTGTAGTTTGATGTGTTTGTTACGTTGATTTTGAACTGGGTCTTCGGAAATCTTGATGGAAATTTGATTGTCACACCAAAGGGTGATCTGATGATGTTATTGGAATACAAACTCTGAAAGGACCTATTGAAGACACAAGGCTTATTAACTTGCATTAGTCGTTGCTCAGTACTCTTCTTCTACTGAAGAAAGATCAATGACCTATTGTTTCTTACAATCCCAAATGATAGGTCCAAAACTAAGTCTGTAAACATAACTTGCAGTAGAATTCAGATCATTAGGGTCATTGGCCCAATCCGAATCAGTGAAACCAACCAACAAAGGAGTACCCCCTAAACTGTAATGTATCACAAACTTAATTGTACCCCAGAAATATCAAAGTATCCTTTTAGCTACTTTCTAATGGATTTCATAGGGCTTTTTCATATACCAGGCAACAAGAACAATAAAAAAGGAAATATCAGGATGGGTATGAGTCAAATATAAGAGGATACTAAATAACTGACGATACAAAGTGACATCAACTTTGGGAGAAGTACAAGTGGCTGCAAGTTTGACTAGAGTTTGGAAGGGATAAATGGATGGTTTAGAATCATCCATGTGAAAGGGGAGAAGAAGGTCACAAGCATACTTAGACTAGGAAATACATATTCCTTCCTTGGTTTGCAATACTTGGAGGCCAAGGAAATAATGCAAGTAGCCTAAGTCTGTCATTTCAAATTTATTTTTAAGGATAGATTGTTAGGAAATTAAACACTTCCACATTGAGCCTAGTAGAAGAGAGGAAGAAATATTTAATCAAGAAAGTAAATGATAAAGAAAACACATAGTACACAAATATTTTACCTTGGAAAACCAACATTCCTTGAGTTTCTTGCTCTCATTTTGTCTTATTCATTTAGAATAAAGGTTTCATGCCCAACCTTGGTATACACCTAAGACACATTCGACACCATACCTTCTTGATTTACACAAGAACAACCCTGTAGCCAATTCGGCTTACATCTACATGACCAAAAACCTCTAAAATGATTTATCTAAATATTATCTTTTACATTAGTACAACACACCTTATTTATAGGCTTTATTGTAGGAAAAACCCTAAATAAAGGTTCCCAAAGAAAAATAGTTATAGATCCAGACAAATCATTAGCTACAAATCCCATGAATCTTGGGATTCTGTTACAGTCGACTACCAAGTTGGATTACCAATCAACTATCGGTCGGCCTTCATTCGGTCTTCAGTCGGTTTCCACATGACTATCTACTGACCTCTTGTTGGTCAGCCTCTTCCACTTGTTTCCAAGCATCTCGACTATGAATTTACCCAGTCAAACGCTTCGACCTTCAAATTTCTATTCCAATCGATCTACCTCGACTAGAATTTCACTGCAAAGAATATAACAACCCAACATTATCCCACTTATTGTATTCTTTGCTAAAACCAGGAGATTCCTGAACTTTCGTTCACAGACCCAAGCCAACAATTCCCATTTCCTCTTTGTACCAAGATAAATTCACAACACTCACATACTTGGTCAAAGAGTCTACTATGTTTTCCAACGTGTCTACTTTATCCAACAACACCTTGTTTCTTTCTACCATGTCTCTCACGAAATGGTATTGTACATCAATATGATAAGTATTGGAATGAAAAGTTGGGCTCTTTTCCAAAAATATTTCACTTTGATTGTCCCAACTTATCTTCATATCTCTCTACTCAAACCCAATTCCTAAACACAGTCGTTGCAACCATACTATTTCTTTTCTTCCATGAGTGGTTGCCATGTATTCAACTTCTATTGTTGACAAGGCTATGATGACCTATCAGTTACTCATCCAGATGATTTCTCCACCGAACATCTTGAACACATATCCATTAGTCAACCTTCGTCAATCCAGATCTCCAACCTAGTTGACATCGACAAAGCCATGTACATTTAATTCATTGTCACCTCCAGGGTTTCTTTGGTAGAATATATCATAATCGTTTGTGCCACACAAATACCTGAATGCTCTCTTGACAGTTTTCCAATGCTCCTTTTCAGGTGTCAACGTGTATATTCTCAACACTCCCACTACATGGGAAATGTTTGGTCGAGTACATACCATCACATACATTAGACTACCAACAAAACTTGCATAAGAAACACATGCCATGTCCTATATTTCTTCATGTGTCTTTGGACATTGTTCAATAGTTAACCTTGGTCCCATAGGAATTGACACCTTCACAGGTTTTCATTCCTGCATGTTGAAACGTTTCAAAATCATTTAAATATACTTCTTATGTTTCAACCTAAGCTTTCTAGTTGCTCGATCTCTCTTGATCTCCATTCCCAGAATGAATTTTGATTCACCAAGATCCTTCATGTCGAACTTGGAGGATAGTTTCTTCTTCACCTCCTTGATTTCACTCAAGATGTTTTCTATCAACATCATGTTGTCAACATAGAATGCTACATATATGAAACACCCACCTTCTTCTTTGGAATATATGCAATGATCAACTTTACTTCTCACAAATCCAAAACTAAGAATGTATGTGTTGAAATTTTGGTACCACATCCTTGGTGATTTATTTAGACCTTAAAGGGATATTTTCAACTTGCATGTACCACCTCTTTACTTTAAGAGGTGGTACGTGCAAGTTGAAAAGATTTCTTGTAGATTTCTTGAAAAGTTTCGTGTATATTTCTTCTTCCAGGTCCCCATGTAGGAACATTGTCTTCACATCCATCTGTTATATTTCCATATCAAATGATGCATCCAGAGAAATTAGTACTCTAATGGAATTTAATTTGCAATAGGGGAAAAAATATCACCGAATTCGACTCATTCAACTTGGGAATGTCCTTTCACTACCAGCTGAGTTTTGAATTTCTCGACTTTACCCAAGGTTTTCATCTTCTTCTTGAATACCCACTTGCTACCAATGAGATTTCTTCCACCAAGTAGTTCAACCAAATTCCATGTCTCATTCTTATGCAAGGATTCCATCTCTTCGACCAAGGCATCCTTCCATATTTTACCCTCTACTAAGTTGACTGCCTCCTTGACTGACTTGGGCTCTTCTTTAGTGGTAGTTAACACAAATGTGGAACAAAAGTTGGGAAAACTATACCTTTCGACTGATTTTATTACTCTTTATGACCTCTTTATAACTAGGGTCGGTTGTTCCACCTATTCATCTAATTCATTCGACTCATCTGAAACATATTCTTCATTCCTCAATTAAAACCACATCTTCTATAGATCATTCTTTGTTTGAACCATCACTTTAGACTCAAAATTCCTTTTGACTTATCTGAAGACCACATCTCAATTGTACACTATTTTCTTTGATGCAGGATCTCAGAGCTTATATCCTTTCATTCCTTCTTTATATCCAATGAAAATACATTTGACTGTCTTCTTGTCCAACTTGATTATTTTTTCCTTGGGAACATGCACAAATGCATCACAACAAAATAATTTGAGATGTGAAATTGAAGGATTCTTACCAGACCATACCTCATGTGGAGTCGTTTCGACTAGCGTCGAATAAGGAGACATATTTACCAGATATTTTGCAATGTCGACTGCCTCTGCCTAAAATTCTTGTGCAATCCCAACACCACTGAGCATGCTCCTTTTCTTGTCCATCAATGTTATGCTCATTCTCTCAACAAATACATTTTGTTGTGGGGTATACGGTGTAGTATTTCGACGTGATATGCCACACTTATTGCATAACTGATCAAAGTATTTTCCACATAATTCACCACCATTGTCATTTATCAACATCTTGATTTTCTTATCTATTTGGTTTTCTACAAGAGACTTGAAATCTTTGAATTTCTCGAAAACCTATTATTTTTTCCTCAGGAAATGTATCCATGTATTCTTGGAAAAATCATCTATGAAGGAGACATAATACAAGGATCTGTTGACGGGCGAAAATGACCGTCCGTGAACTGAGAGAGTGGAACCGGTCCGGGGTTGTCTAATAACCCAAGCCGTTTGGGATGAACCACCCTGATGGGTTTAGCGGCTCCGTTAGCCGATCTAAGGTCCTAAGAGAACAAAAGCAAACTTATCTAAACTAACTAATCTAACTAAAACTAAATAAAACAAACTAAACTAACAAACAATAAATAAAACAAACTAATAAACTAATCTAATTAAAACTAACTATCAAAACTAACTAAACTAATCTAACTACTATATATACAAACTACTAATTATTACTATACTAACTCTAATTGACATATAACTTATTCACAAAATATACAATCTTTACAATTCACAGATTTGAATAAAACCTGAAAAAACTCATTTGCTTTCTGCCCTAAGACAGAGAAAGATATTTTTATTGATTTTTTGATTTTATGAACAGGAAATAAAACTTACTGAAATTAAACAATCTAATATACTAACTACAATACTAATAAATATACTAACAAATAAACAACAAACAGACCTGGAAACGCTCCAGATTTGCCCTGTGTATGATGACTGTGCTAGCAGATCGGAGGAAGGAAACTCACACCGAATAATCCTGAAGCTTCTCGTAAACGATAGGCTGCGATGCTCTGCAAGTTGAATACAGGACAAATAAGACATAAAAGAAACAACAATCTTATAATTTACAAATCTCTACAATTAGATAAACCTATATGCAAAGATTTATAGATGATAGTTCAATTGATGAAGAAGAGAAATCTGCCATTCATGAGCTGAACTAAGTAATTGTTGTACTCTTAAAATTAGTGAAAGAAAACAGACATGGATCACATTAATTCAACCATATCATTTTGCAATGACCGTGATAGCTAAAGTAGTCACTAATCAAATACAAATTGATAAACATAAACATGAAACAAAAGATTGATATCATGAAAAGCTAAAGCTGTAACAGAACATCAATTTCTGTCTCTGTTTGTATTAGAATTCCATATCCTTGTTCTCCCACGAATGAGGATGCCCATTATTACAAAAATAATAAGTATTTATAAGTTTTTCCACAAGGTAAAACCTCCCTGTGGAAGTTATAAAACAATTTACATGAAATCTGGGAGATATCCCAATATTGCCTAAACTAGGAAATCAAAATGAAACTGAATTATCCAAAAATCCTCTAAACTATCCATGAAATCCCATGCAATTTCGAATTCACCTGAAACAGGTCAGAAAGAGACAAGTTAGAGAGATATTTTATTAATAAAACAATAAAAACCTAATTCTACAGACTTAGCTACAGAATCATCTGATTCTGTAGCTAGTCTAAAATAATATACAGAATCAGAATTGAAATTAATTCAAATCTTTAAATAAATTCCATTCAATTGACATCCAATAATCATTTGAGAATGAATCATAAATTAAAACCGTTATTCCATTACGAACTCAAACATGATCCACCTCATTTAACCGAATACAGAGATAACAATACTCTGTTTCGGTTATAGTCATGAGTCGGGTAAATGAAATCACATGTAACAGAATCGTAATCGTTTCCCAACAAATCGAATCCATAGGTTATGAGATCGTTTTGATATTCAATTGAAAATAGAACAAGTCGCAAACACATCGTTACACTTGTGAATCGAACAGGATTATCACGATAACTGTATAGCAAGCGATTTAGGCTGTGAACGAATCCAAACGATAATTGACTTATAAAAAAATCATAACAGGATCAGGGTTTGACCAATTCGTTTCACAAATTTAAAATACAGAGTATCAATTATAATCTGAACTTCGACTCATAGGACAAACTTGCTAAATTAGAACCAGAGCGAATCGATTTAGCTAAGATTTCCACACAGTTGTTATGATTCGGGTTCATTTTCGATTTGGGCGCGAATGTTATTTGAGCGTAATGTTTTCATCAAAGAAACATAGTGATTAATCTTAACTTAGAAACAATAAAAAATAGAACCTCACACGACACAGCATCGTAACAAGTATCTTCCCGAAAACATTTACCAGCCATAGCATACCAATGATAATGAAATCGAATCCGAGCAAAATCATAACAATCAATCTTAATCAAACCGTTTACCGACCATAGCACATGGATGATAACCAAATCAAATCCGAGAAAGATTGTGTTCTAAACTGAATATGAATAATTTCCTTTTCAAATCGGATACAAACCAATTCATTTGAAGGCAAACAATCAAACAAATTCAAACGAAGATCACTCAAATCCAATCAAATCTATTGATTTCTATACCGGGAATAATCCAATCGCATATCGAATCAAAATTTCCTTTTATTCAAAGAAAAGCTATATATAGAATGCATGCAATATAACAGAGCCATTCAAGATGTGAACAGAACCGTTTAAAACTGAATTCAAATCGTTATATCAACCTAGATTATTTGCAAAACAAAACGATATCAAATTTTCCATACCTGTGTAGCGACGAGACTGCTTGATTATGCCAGTTTGGAATTTACAACTGCCGTGGCTGATTCCACATTTTTAAACAGGATGGAGCCGGTTGTCTTTTGCTTTTTATCTATCGTTTGGAGCTTGGCTTTTTGACGGGTTAGGACTGCAATCTGGTCTTCCAAAGATTGAATCTTTGATTGAAGTATCGGCACATCAATATAATATCGCTCTAACCATGAATTGCAATGGTCACAGGGTGACTGTGTGGGTTTAGATAGAGCAGGCGAGGGTTTAGCCAAATGACCTAGGGTTTCACGAGGAAAATCAATACCCGGGTAGTTAGGGTCGTCCTTTAGGCAGGGGGGTAGGTTTGACACAAAATCATAAGGGGGTTCGTTACACAAACCTTGCGAATAGGGGTACTCGCTGGCCAAGAAACGCTCCACTTCCGAATCAGAGTCCTCACTCAAGATGATAGGATTTGGCTCAACAAGGGGTTTTGGCTTGTTCCTTGCCATCTGTGAAATGAGCCGTGCATTTCTTTTCCCTTTAACATTTGCAACAAGGTTTGCCTTGAGATTTTTACTCATAGGCTTTGTAATGGCCTCTGCACTCTTAGTTATAGTGTCGGGTAGGTCAACAGGAAGGTAGGCCAAGGGTTTAGGCAGTAGGAGGTGCAAGGGTACCGACGGTTCGGCCTTTGTTTCAATTACCACAGGTTTATCAACCTGTGCAGGGTTAGTATCTTCAAATCCATTACGGGCGATGAAGGCCTTCCAACTGTCACCAAGAAAATTCAAATGATAAACAACCATGAGCTTTATAAGCCCATGATGAAATAAGCTGTTGTCAGCCTTGTGCCTCTTGTATTTTTTGGACATCTTATACAAGCTCCGATGAAAATAGAACGACATGTTTAGAGGATACTCTATAAAAATCATCAATAGACACAGGTGGTAGAGGAACACTAACCCATATCGACCTTCGCAGGTCACAAACTGCTTGATTATCATTAATAAATCGTGCCATCGTTGTTTAAGCATAGTCACGGGCATACCTCTATCACAGGAGGTGATTTTGCGTGATTGAAACAACAATGTCCACGACACTTCCTCGACCTTGCAATTCTTAAACCAACGCTGTCCAGAAGTAGATAACCCCGTAGCCGAGCTGATGATCTGTTCATCAATCTCTAACTGCACATCACCTACCTTGGCTCGACAACCATCGAAGGTCATGGCAAACTGTCAAGCTACGTAAAGGTTAAAACCCTCGAATCGTTTCACGAAGGTAAGCCATCCATTGTCTGCCAAATCTTGGCGGGCATTATCAAACATTAACAGGGCCTGGTTGCCATTGGGTTCAACTCGCACGACGGGTGCCATGGACTGAAAGCATGGTAAGGGTTTGAATTCACCAACACACACAATAATAGAGCTACCCGAACCACAACAATGAACGAGAAAAAAGGGATAAGCATAAATGCGTGCATGTGAGGGTGGTGGAGTCTGCCATGCATAATATTCATTACCCAAGTACAACCGCCAAGTTTCATAGCTGTTCACTCCATGATAATAGTTCAACCATTAAGTCATGCGTACAACCAATGAAATCCAATGTGTATACACGCAAATGTTATGCCACGGTGTTCAAACATCCGACATATAAATCAAAACCCATAAACCAACTATGCGCCAATGTATATGATCGAAAAATTAACCAAGGTGCCAAACGATATTCATAATAGTTGACAAGCTAAAAGTTATAAGAATTTAACATAAGGATTATATAATATATATAAACAAAATTAACTATAACCCCTATGCAGAAACAAAGATCAGGCAAGTCATAAAAAGTGTAAATCCAAATGCTCAGTGCCTTACAAACTCAATAAAATCAAGTTATGCAATCGATATAAGAATGTTCAATGAGCATAGATCGAAAGTCTTTCCAGCCACATAACGATAAACAAAACATAAGCGCAGTAGGCATATCAATAAAAAGGTTATGATAGTTCAGACAGTGATCGAAATGTGACCTCGAAAGGAGAAATTTTCACGCTTACAGTCGTGAAAACTTAACGAAGACAAATGTGCAAATGTCGCCAGAAATGAAAATGTCGTCTATTTGAAAATTGTGACAAAATTTGATGTTTGCAAGACACAGGTGTAGGCAGCTTATAGAATCATGGAAAAATGTGAGTTGGATGCCAACAATGGCGACACACTGGTAGAAGCAGTTATCTCTGTCAAAAGAAACAAATTCAGATTAGGACAACAAAGATAATTTCAACTCAAAAATAACAACCAGAAAATCGTACAAACATCATCATTAACCATCTTTTCCAGTAGTGTTTCAAAAGATGAAAACCAATAATAGTCTTAAGATCAGCAAGTCACGATATTAAAGATAAAATATCCAATACTGTTGTCATAGCCACTGCTGCCAGCAGGCATCCATAGCCTCGACAGGGTTGCCATTTAACCCACTCTGACATCCATATCCTGTTAAGAAGTTTTGGATCAGAATAAAGGACATTAAAGAGGTTTTTTTTTTTTTTTTACGAATTTTCATGTACCCGACATTGCTTCGCTGCCAGCGGGCCTGTTCAGTACCTCGATGAAGTTGTCTTGGAGCCATGCATGCATTTACTCGCTGCTAGCAGACCTGTTCAGTATCCCAGTGGGTTTACAAGCACTTGCCACAGCTCTTATTCATATTTTTTGTTTTTCTTTTATATAGCTGAGCGGGGTGACGCTGAAAATCTTGATATTTTTAACATATTTTTTAGACCTCATCAGGATCTTTTAGAACTGTCCTTCATTAAGATCCATAAATGTTTTATTTACAAAACAACTTCCTACGACAGGGAGACATCTTTTGAGTCATTCCTTTACGGAAAAGGGACAGCGTAAAAAGATAATAGATGATCTTGACAAGCTTTGCTCAGAGATTGAGATTAGTAAACTTCTTTCGAACAACAAAGTATTTCCAACACAGATATCAATTTCAGAAATATACCATTGATGTTTGTACAAAATTTTTAGAAGTTATTTCAGCGAAGAAAATCTCTTATCGTCTTTGTCTGAATAGCTCAGTGTACAGGTATGTGTATTTAAAAAAAAAAAAACACAAAAAACTGATAAATTCAAATCAAAATCAAAACAGAAAGAAAACGAAAATGCAAACAAAAATGAAATATTTACATAATATACAAGGGTAGTTATCAAGCAAAGTATCTTTTCAGGGCTTGGCCATTTACCGAGTAGGTGTCAAGCTGCCCTTCAAGATTCTGCAATCGAAAGGAACTAGGACCCAACTTTTCAGCAATTAAAAATGGTCCAAGCCATAAGTTTTGAAATTTTGTGTGCTCACCCTTTCCTTCGTGTGGTTTGTCCCATTTTAAGATGAGATCGCGTACTTCAAAATTCCTATCAGAAGCAGAATTAGAATCGAACCAGCTTTTAATCAATTGTTGATGTTGATCTAACTTACGCTTAGCTTGGGCTCTTACTTCTTCTAACTTCATTAAAGCGTTAATTCAGTTTTCTAGAGGGGGACAATCTTCTTCTTGGACCTTTTGTGACAACTGAAGCGAAGGAAGAAGAATGTGAGGCGGAAGAATGGCTTCTCTGCCATAAACAAGACTATAGCGGTTTTGGGCGTTACCCTATCAGCCCATAGTGCGTTCAGCAGTGCATTATGCCAATTCTTGTGGTTTTCAACCACAATTCTCTTGATTATTTTGATCAAGTTCTTGTTTGTCGATTCTGCTAATCCATTGCCCTGGGGGTAGTAACTAGCAGAATAATTCAGCTTGATTCCTTTCTCCAAAGAGAACTCGCTCATCTCAAGAGAAGAAAAGTATGAAGCGTTATCAAAGACCAGACAATCAGGGATACCGAAACGAGTAATAATATTCGAGTTTAGAAAAGCGATTACCTGACTGGTGTTGACAGTTCTTAGCGCAGCAGCTTCGGACCATCGAGTAAAGTAATCCATGGCTGTCACAATATACTTGTGCTGTTGCGAGGACAGAGGGTTAATTGGACCTATGATATCAAGGCCCCATTGTTGGAAAGGAGAATCTACTGAAACGGGTTGCAAGGGAAAGGCTGGTTTTTGTAACCGCCCTGTTGCTTTCTGACAGATGATACATTTACGACATAAGGCATGGGCGTCTCTAAAAAGCGTGGGCCAGTAATAACCGGCTCTTAAAACCTTATGAGCACTGGTGTCACCACCGAAGTGACCACCAGCTTCTCCTGCATGCAACTCTAGCAAGACTTTTTCTGCTTCTTCTTTTTCAAGACAACGCATCAGTACGCCGTCAAAACTTTGACGAAACAGGATACCATTAACAAGATGAAAGGAGGTAGATTTCAGTCTTAGCACTCTTCTTTTAGTGGGGTCAAGGTGACGGGGGGCTGATCCATGTTCAAGACAAAATCTTATATCGTCGTACCAAGGACTAACAAGGTTTTGTGCGCAACAGATCAAACTTTGATCGCTTTGTCCTAGGTTTGAAGTATCACTAACTTCTTGCTGTCCTGTTTCCGAATCGACAACCAAATTACACAATCCTTGGCCTCTCACAATCTAAGCTGGGGTGATTTCTAAGTCATACTCCTGCAAGGAGGTGACCCAGTTGGATCTCTTCTCTCCTAACTCCTTCTGCACTAACAAGTTCCTCACGGCAGGGTAGGGAACAACGACTTTCGTCCTTGACTTCAAAAGATAGGACCGGAAGTGTTTCACTGCTTTGAAAATAACGTAGGCTTGCCAATCAACCGCTGGGTAGTTAAGTTCAACACCTTTGAAAGAAGAGCTCATAAAGGCGATGGGTACTTCGTTGTTCTCGGCATTCTTCTGAGTCAAGACGACGACATAGGAACGGTCAAAGGCAAAAGTATAGAGTGTAAAATCTTGAGAGAAGTCAGGGCTCATGAGAGACGGAGCGTCTATTATGGACTTCTTTATGGCATTAAAAGCTTGATTTTCTGTGGGTCCCCAATGATATTGGGTGTCTTTCTTAATTAGGTTCTGCAAGGGTCTGACCATTTCAGAGAAGCTGGGGACAAATCTTCTCACGAAGTTAATCTGGCCTAAGAAAGACTGCATGGATTATTTGGATGTAGGAGGGGGAAGTTTAGCGATGACTTGAGTCCTTTCGGGGTCAATAATCATCTCATCACTAGACACAATGAATCCTAGGAGTTTACCCTATTCTACTGCAAAGATGGACTTTTTGGGGTTCAGGGAGATGCCGTATTTACTAAATCGCAGCAGGACGGCTCGTAAGTGAGTTAGATGATCGTTTTTGTTTTTTGAAATTACAGTCACATCATCTAAGTAAACTACGACGGACTGATTGATTAAGCCTCGGAAAGCAATGTCCATTGCTCTCTGAAAAGTGGCACCGACGTTAATCAATCCAAAAGGCATTTTGCGATAAGAATAAGTGCCCCACGGGGTACGGAAGGTAGTTTTTAGTTGGTCTAGTGGAGACATCAGGACTTGGTTGTATCCAGAGAAACCATCCAATAAGGATAGCCTCTTGGAACCAGATACCTGTTGAAGGATCTGTTCCATGGGCGGGACAGGATAGTTGTCTTTATCAGACGCTCTATTGAGGTTTCGAAAATCGACACAGAGTCGGATCTCCCCGTTTTTCTTCCGCACTGGGACAAGGTTGGACACCCATTGAGTGTGCCTAATAGGAAAAATTATTTTAGCACTTAGGAGTTTATTCAATTCTTTTTGAATGGTCGGTTCTAGTTTAGGATGCATTTTCCTCAGTTTCTGTTGGAAGGGTAAGGTTTGGGGCTTCATCGGGATGACATGCTGTATGATATTAGAATCGAAAGTTTTAAGATCGTCATACGTCCATGCAAAGACATCTTTAATTTCTTTGAATAATTTAATGAATGCAACTTTCTCTTGTCGAGAACATCCCAATCCTAGATTAATGCATTGAGGTTTTTCATCAGTTCCTAAGTTCACTTTTTCATAAGATAACGAGGAACTATTGGTTTTACAATTGACCGTCTTTTTAAATTTATCTTCAAAATCATAAAGCTTCTCTAATTTGACTACAGATTTGGGTATGGAATTTACCATGTCTGACAGAGCTTCAGGAGGTTTCGGATCAGGTATTACCATAAAATCATGCAAATTGTCGCCGTGCGTGCGTTCATCTATCACCGCGCCTTGAAAGGTTTCTTCCATGTGCAGAAATTTAATGAATTGTTGATCATCGTCAAATACTCTCCAATTTGTGATATTGTCAGGAACGGATGGTCGAAACAATAGCTCCACAGAGAATGCGTCTGGGGACAAGCCTTCTGTAGGAAGAAGTTTAGAAGCTACATTAGCTAATAAATCTGCTTCAGAGTTATTTAATCTAGGAATGGAATTTATATTGAAAGCAGAAAATGTATTCATTAAACTCCATACCTCAGACTGGTAGCTTTTGAGATGCGGAGAAAGACAGTGGATAGAATCTCTTACCTGTCTAACCACTATTTCAGAGTCGCCAAATACGATTAAATTTTGAATGTTCATATCCAAATCTTTTCTGAGACCTTGCAGTAAAGCCTCATATTCTGCAGTATTATTAGTACATTCAAATTCTAGTCTACAAGGCATTAATGTCTTGTTACCTTCCGGATTGATAATGATGCAGCCTGCACCAGCTCCTTCTTTAGACTTAGAACCGTCGAAATATAGAGACCAAATTTGGTTTCCATCGGGCTCATGGGACTGTTGCATAGAAGTTGTTGGTTGCATATATGCTATGATCTCGGATTTTTGTTCTGGATTGATGATAGGTGAAGCCTCGACCATGAAATTTCCGAATAAGGTGTCCATCCCTTGGACTTCGGGTGAATTAGCAGAAGGTGTATACGGTTCGTTAGGATCGTTCAAATCTGTGGCTGTGAATTTAAGGTACCACTCATGATTCACGTTAATATTGTTGGGCTTACCATTCTTTGGGAGCCATAAGTGAGACCAGTCTGTCGTAAAGTAACCATGTAGCTGCTCCGACCAGTCCCTGCTTAAAAACAGACCATACACTTCTGGAATATCCACAACGATTATATCAATAACCTGATGAACCTTGGGGTTAGACGATAATCTAATCAATACATTTTTTAGTTCGCCTATAACTTTAACATTTGTCCGATCAAGTTGTATGATTTTTAAAGTAGATGGTTCTACTTCAGCGTTAATCTTTTGGCAGACAGACCAAGGCATCACATTGGATGATGCTCCTGAGTCCACCATACAATTATGCACATTTCTGTTGAAAATCTCGAAAGTTAAAAGAAAAGGAGGTACATTTTTGCGAGTACTAGGAGTAATAGCTTGTGGCTTCTTACTCGCAATTTTTGAAGCTACTTTATCTACATTATTTACATTATTTACAGGGATTACAGGAAGGCTTCCTTTATCTTGAGGATCGAGATTATTTTTAGTGGAAGTCTTTTGAGGGACTTTGCTTTGCACAACCTTGTTACCACTTGAATTACCATTCTTGTCGTTCTCTGAAATATTTTGCAACATCTTTTGTAACAAAAATGGAAACTTCAATAACTCATAAATAGAAATGTTAGCCCTTAACTTTTTAAGATCTTCAACAACATCATAATCTAAGTTGGGGTTCACATTACTTTGATTGGTCTCAGCTGATTTAGATGGCTTTGGAGGTGAAGTTGTAGTTTTTTCGGTAGAAGGCTTGTTTGCTGTCTTACTCCTAGTATTATAAGGGTGAATAGTCTCGAAGTTAGCTTGAAAGAGGCTATCCGAGAAGTGTCCAAAGATATTTGGAGAAGACTCTTCTTCTTGAATCGTTTCTTGTTCAACTACCTCCTAAGGGGTCTTAGGGGGTATCAAGTTATCTTGGGCTTCTAGAATTGTTTGAAGAGCACATTGAAAACTTTCTAGATTAAGGCCCTTGGTGGTTGGACTAGGTCGATTGGTAGGAAAAGGTTTCCGGAAAGGAGGTTTGTAGGGTCCTTTACTCGAGGAAGCTTCTTTAGTTGACCTTTTTAAGTATATAACTTGATTTGATAGTTTTTGAACAACTTTAGTTAAATTTTCCAAATCAGAGTTTTCAGGTTGTGTTTTGCTTTGAGTGGGTCTGGAGAGAATTTCAATTTTCTTTTTGGGAGCAGAACTAGCCTCTGTTTCGTTGCTGGAAGAGTCTTTAAGGATAAGTATATCTTTTTCTATCTGGCTGGCCTCTTTGAAGGCTTCTAACAACGTATCTTTCTTATATCTTTTAACCCAAATAGCTATACTTTGATGTAAAGCTTTAGTGTAATAAGCTATTATAAGACTCTCGACGGGCAGAGAATCTGTAGGGATTCAGTTTTTAAGTGTTAAGAGTCTTTGATTAAAGTCTTTAACTTTTTCTTTTGGGTTCATTCTTAAGCTTGAAAGGTCCATGACTAGGACTTCCGGAGGTTTACCGTCTCCGAACTTTTCCAAAAAGCATGACTCAAACTTTTCCCAAGACATGATGGTATGGGGCTGTTGGGCAAAGTACCATGTGGATGCATTACCCTCAAAAGTATAAGGGAACAACCTACAGACAACGTCTTCATGTTCAACATTGTGGAGTCTAATGGCTAACACAAATTTTTTGATATGATCTTCAGCTATCTCTTTTGAGTCGGGATCAAACTTGGGAAGCCATTTCTCCGGGTGTTTAGGTAAAGGGTGTTGGGCTCCAGGTACAGCTACAACATCCTGATCAAGCCAGGGTCTAGCAGGGTTGTTCTGATTTGCCATTGGGGTAGTGGGTGTGGAAGTCTGAGAAGGTGAATTTCCTTCGTCTGATGAATCTCCTCCAGAAGAGGAAGGAGATAATGGAGGTGGTGAAGGAGGTATCCCAGATCCTCCTGTAGCAGGATTTGTGATTGGATCTGTGGGATTCACAGCGAGGTTAGTGTCACCTAATTGTTCTCTGATATCAAAGAAGTCCAAAGGTTGACCCCACGGATGGTTTGGTTGCCTAAGACGAGCTAGGGAACTATGTGTTTTAATAAGAGATTGGCGTACAATCTCTTGTATGTCACCATGTGTAGGATTAAGGGTTGCTAGCTCAACTGTGATCTGTGGATCATCGGTTGAAGTAGTTGCTGTTTGAAGGGGAATACTATCGAGTGAATGGCTTCTAGTCACTATAGGTGAGCGATTGGGGGGGGGGAGGATTCTTGCGACCGCCTCATGCCATTAATTAAGTTCGGGCCCTCCTTCTAGCTCCATTTGTTGACGGGCGAAAATGACCGTCCGTCAACTGAGAGAGTGGAACCGGTCCGGGGTTGTCTAATAACCCAAGCCGTTTGGGATGAACCACCTTGACGGGTTTAGAGGCTCTGTTAGCCGATCTAAGATCCTAAGAGAACAAAATAAAACTTATCTAAACTAACTAATCTAACTAAAACTAAATAAAACAAACTAAACTAACAAACAATAAATAAAACAAACTAATAAAGTAATCTAATTAAAATTAACTATCAAAACAAACTAAACTAATCTAACTACTATATATACAAACTACTAATTATTACTATACTAACTCTAATTGACATATAACTTATTCACAAAATATACAATCTTTACAATTCACAGATTTGAATAAAACCTGAAAAAACTCATTTGCGTTCTACCCTAAGACAGAGAAAGATATTTTTATTGATTTTTTGATTTTATGAACAGGAAATAAAACTTACTGAAATTAAACAATCTAATATACTAACTACAATACTAATAAATATACTAACAAATAAACAACAAACAGACCTGGAAACG
>ML779357.1:1623382-1643365 GCA_009831015.1 Picea engelmannii
TTCTGTAGCTAGTCTAAAATAATATACAGAATCGGAATTGAAATTAATTCAAATCTTTTAATAAATTCCATTCAATTGACATCCAATAATCATTTGAGAACGAATCATAAATTAAAACCGTTATTCCATTACGAACTCAAACATGATCCACCTCATTTAACCGAATACAGAGATAACAATACTTTGTTTCGATTATAGTCATGAGTCGGGTAAATGAAATCACATGTAACAGAATCGTAATCGTTTCCGAACAAATCGAATCCATAGGTTATGAGATCATTTTGATATTCAATTGAAAATAGAACAAGTCGCAAACACATCGTTACACTTGTGAATCGAACAAGATTATCACGATAACTGTATAGCAAGCGACTTAGGCTGTGAACGAATCCAAACGATAATTGACTTATAACAAAATCATAACAGGATCAGGGTTTGACCAATTCGTTTCACAAATTTAAAATACAGAGTATCAATTATAATCTGAACTTCGACTCATAGGACAAACTTGCTAAATTAGAACCAGAGCGAATCGATTTAGCTAAGATTTCCACACAGTTGTTATGATTCGGGTTCATTTCCGATTCGGGCGTGAATGTTATTTGAGCGTAATGTTTTCATCAAAGAAACAGAGTGATTAATCTTAACTTGGAAACAATAAAAAATAGAACCTCGCACGACACAACATCGTAACAAGTATCTTCCCGAAAACATTTACCAGCCATAGCATACCAATGATAATGAAATCGAATCCGAGCAAAATCATAACAATCAATCTTAATCAAACCGTTTACCGACCATAGCACACCATAGCACATGGATGATAACCAAATCAAATCCGAGCAAGATTGTGTTCTAAACTGAATATGAAAAATTTCCTTTTCAAATCGGATACAAACCAATTCATTTGAAGGCAAACAATCAAACAAATTCAAACGAAGATCACTCAAATCCAATCAAATCTATTGATTTCTATACCGGGAATAATCCAATCGCATATCGAATCGAAATTTCCTTTTATTCAAAGAAAAGCTATATATAGAATGCATGCAATATAACAGAGCCATTCAAGATGTGAACAAAACCGTTTAAAACTGAATTCAAATTGTTATATCAACCTAGATTATTTGCAAAACAAAACGATATCAAATTTTCCATACCTGTGTAGCGACGAGACCGCTTGATTATGCCAGCTTGGAATTTACAACTGTCGTGGCTGATTCCACATTTTTAAACAGGATGGAGCCGGTTGTCTTTTGCTTTTTATCTATTGTTTGGAGCTTGGATTTTTGACTAGTTAGGACTGCAATCTGGTCTTCCAAAGATTGAATCTTTGATTGGAGTATCCACACATCAATATAATATCGCTCTAACCATGAATTGCAATGGTCACATAGTGACTGTGTGGGTTTAGATAGAGCAGGCGAGGGTTTAGCCAAATGACTGAGGGTTTCACGAGGAAAATCAATACCTGGGTAGTTAGGGTCGTCCTTTAGGCAGGGGGGTAGGTTTGACACAAAATCATAAGGGGGTTCATTACACAAACCTTGTGAATAGGGGTACTCACTGGCCAAGAAATGCTCCACTTCCGAATCGGAGTCCTCACTCAAGACGATAGGGTTTGGCTCTACAGGGGGTTTTGGCTTGTTCCTCGCCATCCGTGAAATGAGCCGTGCATTTATTTTCCCTTTAACATTTGTAGCAAGGTTTGCCTTGAGATTTTTACTCATAGGCTTTATAATGGCCTCTGCACTCTTAGTTATAGTGTCGGGTAGGTCAACAGGAAGGTAGGCTGAGGGTTTAGGCAGTAGGAGGTGCAAGGGTACCGGTGGTTCGGCCTTTGTTTCAATTACCACAGGTTTATCAACCTGTGCAGGGTCAGTATCTTCAAATCCATTACGGGCGATGAAGGCCTTCCAACTGTCACCAAGCAAATTCAAATGATAAACAACCATGAGCTTTATAAGCCCATGATGAAATAAGTTGTTGTTAGCCTTGTGCCTCTTGTATTTTTTAGACATCTTATACAAGCTCCGATGAAAATAGAACGGCATGTTTAGAGGATACCCTATAAAAATCATCAATAGATGCAGGTGGTAGAGGAACACTAACCTATATCGACCTTCGCAAGTCACAAACTGGTTGATTATCATTAATAAATCGTGCCATCGTTGTTTAAGCATAGTCACGGGCATACCTCTATCACAGGAGGTGATTTTGCGCGATTGAAACAACAATGTCCACGACACTTCCTCGACCTTGCAATTATTAAACCAACGCTATCCAGAAGTAGATAACCCCGTAGCCGAGCTGATGATCTGTTCATCAATCTCTAACTGCACATTGCCTACCTTGGCTCGAAATCCATCGAAGGTCATGGGAAACTGTCGAGCTACGGAAAGGTTAAAATCCTCGAATCGTTTCACGAAGGTAAGCCATCCACTGTCTGCCAAATCTTGGTGGGCATTATCAAACATTAACAGGGCCTGGTTGCCATTGGGTTCAACTCGCACGACGGGTGCCATGGATTGAAAGCATGGTAAGGGTTTGAATTCACCAACACACACAGTAACAGAGCTACCCGAACCACAACAATGAACGAGCAAAAAGGGATAAGCATAAAGGCGTGCATGCGAGGGTGGTGGAGTCTACCATGCATAATATTCATTACCCAAGTACAACCACCAAGTTTCATAGCTGTTCACTCCATGATAATAGTTCAACCATTAAGTCATGTGTACAACCAATGAAATCCAATGTGTATACACGCAAATGTTATGCCACGGTGTTCAAACATCCGACATATAAATCAAAACCCATAAACCAACTATACGCCAATGTATATGATCGAAAAATTAACCAAGGTGCCAAACGATATTCATAATAGTTGACAAGACGAAAGTTATAAGAATTTAACATAAGGATTATATAATATATATAAACAAAATTAACTATAACCCCTATGCAGAAACAAAGATCAGGCAAGTCATAAAAAGTGTAAATCCAAATGCTCAATGCCTTACAAACTCAATAAAATCAAGTTATGCAATCGATATAAGAATGTTCAATGAGCATAGATCGAAAGTCTTTCCAGCCACATAACAATAAACAAAAGATAAGCGCAGTAGGCATATCAATAAAAATATTATGACAGTTCAGACAGTGATCGAAATGTGACCTCGAAAGGAGAAATTTTCACGCTTACAGTCGTGAAAACTTAACGAAGACAAATGTGCAAATGTCGCCGGAAATGAAAATGTCGTCTATTTGAAAATTGCGACAAAATTTGATGTTTGCAAGACACAGGTGTAGGCAGCTTATAGAATCATGGAAAAATGTGAGTTGGCTGCCAACAGGATTTGACCAAACACATCACTATGAACCAATTCTATAATCCCCTTTTCCCTTGTCACTCTAGATGGGAATCTCACCCGAATTTGTTTTCCATATATACAATGTTCACAAAAATTGACTTCTAAATTACATTCAAGAAAATCTTCAAACATACCTTTGTTATGCATAGCTTGAATTCCTTTTTGTCCAATGTGTCCCATCCTCTTATGCCATAACATGGTTGGGTTGATTTGACGAAGAATTGTCAAGTTGGGTTGAATCAACTCATCCCGAGTCAAGTCGATTTGAGTCGAAGTCGATTCAACTTCAAGAACAACGATGTTGTTGCATCCAGTTGAGCCAACATTCCCTAATAACTTGTATAGGGTTTCAATTAGAAATCTTTTCATTAAGACCATCACACCTTTGACCTGCTTGCATGTATCATTCTAAAATAGAGTGGAACCCATGCATCACTCATCTTGCTGAAAAATATTAGGTTTATTTCCAAACACATAATATTTAGCACACCTGGAAGGGTTCTACTTCTCCCATCCCGCAGTATTAGTCGAACTCTTCCTCGTCCGACAATTTTGGTTGTCGATTCGTCCCCCAAGAACAAATCTCCTCCTTCATATTATTCATATTCATAGAACCATTCTCTATGTGGTTTCATACAATAGGATGTTCCCGAGTCGATCAAACAAACATCTTGATCTGACTGTGTATTGTTCGATGTTAGGTACACATCACCTCCATTATCTGGAGTCATCTTTCTCTCAATCAACTGCTTCTCATCAGATCTTGTACTGACTTCCATTACCTTCAACTTGCAGTCCCTTTTGTAATTCCCAGGCTTACCACATTTAGAGCATATTCTCATCAACTAAACAAGGGATTTAGATCCACTCTTCGACTTATAATTTCTACCAGAGAATTTTCCTTTATCTTTGTCAATCGATCGACCTCTCACCACTAATAAATCTTTCATTGATCCTTTCATGTTCTTCCTTCTCATTTCTTTTGAAAGTAGATATGAAACCACCACTTCTAGTGCTAATATGGTTGAATTACTCCCTATAGCCATGACTAATCTATCCTGGGAGTTTGGAAAAGAACATAATAGGCTAACACATTTCTCCTCCTCAGTGATTTTAATATCCACAAAAGATAATTGGCTTATGATGGTATTAAATGCATTTAAATGCTCAGTCATCGAACTGTCCTCACTCATTTATAGAAGATACATTTTATTTCTAAGGAACAACTTATTTACCATGGATTTCAATTGGTACAAGCATCCCAACTTGTCTCACTGTTTCTTGGTTGAATCTTCACCTGAGACATTCAACAACACCAAATTTGCAAGACAAAGTTGAATCGTACTCCTTGAACTTCTCTTGAGTTTCTCCCATTCTTCCCTCAACATACCTATTGGAATGGTACCTAGACATGTTTCTACCCATTTTTCTTGATCTACAAGGAGATCTTCAATTTTAAGCTTCCAAAGCTCAAAATTTTGGCCGTTGAATTTTTCGATCTCTATTGTCAACCTACTTGCCATTCTTTAAGCACAAATTTAAAGATCTTTGACTTACAACTCTTACTAAACCTAGCATTTAGCTCATATCCAAGGTTGTTAAACCAAGCTATGATACCACGTGTTAGGAAATTAAACACTTCCATGCTAAACCTAGTAGAAGAGAGGAAGAAAGATTTAATCAAGAAATTAAATGATAAAGCAAACACACAGTACAAAAATATTTTACCCTTGAAACCCAAACGGGAAAACCAACATTCCTTGAGCATCTTTCTCTCTTGTTTTATTATTAATTTAGATAAAAGATTACATGCCTAGCCTTTGTCTACACCTAAGACACAATCGACATCATACCTTCTTTCTTCACACAAGAACAACCCTATAGCCAATTTGAATTACATCTACATAACCAACAACCACTAAAACGATTTCTCTAAAGAGTATCTTTTACAAAATTAAAACACAACTTATTTATAAGATTTACAGTAGGAAAAACCCTAAAAAAGGTGAAAAAAAACCGATAACAAATCCAAGTAGATAATTGGCTACAAATCCCACAAATCTTGGGATTATGTTACATTCGAATACCAAGTCGGATTACCAGTCGACTACCAGTCATACTTCATTCAGTCTTCAGTCGGTTTCCATACGACTACCTATCGACCTCATGTTGGTCAACCTATTTGAATTGTTGTCGAGCATCTCGACTTCGAATTTACTTGGTCGAACACTTCGACCTTTGACTTTCTTTGCCAGTCGATCCACCTAGACTAGACTTTCACTACAAAGAATATAACAATCCAACATAGATTTTACATGTGTTAAAATTTTAGGATCACTACCAGTGAGTATAAGGTCATCAACATAAAGAACATGTTTTATGAGATGGCTTCTTACTTTCTTGGTATAGACATCAAGGTCAAAATGACATCTAGAAAAAATGGCATCAAGAAGAAAGCTACTCATTTTGGCATACCAAGATTGAGGAGCTTGCTTAAGACCATAAAGATATTTCTTAAGGAAACAAACAAGGCTGGAGTCATTCTGGACATAGCCAGGAGGTTGTTCCATGTATATTTCTTCTTGCAAATCCCCATGCAATAAGGCGGATTTATGGACCTCCCATTTATGGGAGGTAGCAAGGGATGATCTGAAAATCCTTATATGATAATTTATTCTTTAAACACACATGTTAACTATCATCTAACTTGATTTAGAATATTTCTTCATTATATTGACAACTTTGCATAACACTTGTGAATCTTTCACTTATCCAAAACTTCATGAAATGATGAATAATTTGCAAATAATGTGAGATAACATAACATAAAATAAAATAACTAATAAGACAATATTCGATGACGAAGTTCACCTCTCCTAAGTTACATCTCCAAGTCCCATTTCAATAGTGAGACTTCTCTTCATTAATCTCAAATGTCAAAAATTACAATTAAAATGGACTTACAAAGCCAATATTGAAGTTACTCTTCAATTATTCTACTCAACTTTATAAATATAGGTTACCATTAAATTCCTCTCGAAATTATGATAAAAATGAGTATAAACTCAACTATATTTTGAACTAGCTCAATATGACCCTCTTTACATGCCAAACGATGCACTATGGCTCTCATACATGGAAGTATAAACTACGACTTTCATAGACAACATCTTAGCACAAAAAAAACATCACCATCATGTTCCTCTCGAAAAAATGAGAAAAAATGAGTATAAACAAGGCTATATTTGGACATGGCATGCAAAATGAGACAAACTCATGAATCTTGGCACTCAAATCCATACATGGCACGAAACCTAAGGCACTGTACTGTATCTTGCATTTTAATCCATGTCCTCCCACATTGGTTTATGTGTCGGTCTAAATAGGACGCGGACCCAACCGTGGTCCGAACCTTATGCTAACCTCCAACATCGAGTTAAAAGAATTCCCGTGGGAACCTTTGCAACATAAGGCACCTTTGGTGCTTTGGTTAAGACTTTGATGTATGTGGGAGGAGGTTATGGGTTCAATCCTCTAGACCCCTCCCCCCTTTAGCGTGTTGTTATATACTATATATAACATATGGTTTAGTTGGTTAATATTTAGTTTGGACCGCCCACGGATTTTGGGTTCAACATTTAATATATATAACCATAGAATCGAGGGCTATGCCCTCAGTCCTATTTTCCCACCATTTAAACCTTGTATTAACTTAAATATAATCGAAACCATAAGTGGTTAAGTCATATGCCAAGGGTGTAATGGTAAGTCATTGGAGTGTTAGACGAGAGATCCAGGTTCGATCCTCTGGGCTATAAAAAACTTTTATCCAACCTTATCCATATTAGGCCAATGGGAGACTACCACGTGGCGGTCTTTCATTGGTCCATTAGTTCCTATACAGTCATGCCATGTTTCCAATGCCAGTTGGTCCAAGTCACTACTCGATCACCTGTACGGTCCTGACAACTCAGTTGTATGGACATGCCATGTGGCATCCTATGGTGTTACCACGTCAGTGCCATATGACCTGTACAGATGTGCCACATGTCACCCCATTTGACTTTTTGACCATGTTTGACCAAAACTTTTAAGAGCCATATATTTCTCATACGAACTTTGTTTGAGGATATTTTTGCATCGTTCGAAATCTCTTGCCAAGATTTATGCAATGAAGTCATTTTTGAGAGAATTTGAGATGATCGATTTTTGAGCATTTCTAGATCCTCTTGGATCTCTTTGAGTGTTTTGGATCTTCCTGGATCACACCTCCCCACTAAAGAACTTATGGAACTCCAAAAGTATAAATATTTCAACAACTTAGTGATGATAACTCTTTCTCACTCTTCCACCTTAATGAATTGCATCTTATTTGGAAACTTAGTGATGATAAGGCTTCTCCACTCTTCCACCTTGCTTAAATTTGTCTGATTTACATCTTGGTATTGATCTTTCTAGACCTCCATATAGGTTCTTGGATCTTGGATACAAATTTCATCTCCTTCTCAAACTTTCATAGACTCAAGGAAAACCGATCTAGATTATTGTACTTTTGTTTGCTTCTCTAGAACATGGCTCTAACTCTGGATCCTAGCAATAGCTCTAGCTATGGATCCTTGCTCATGGATACTGACGCTGATTTAGATCCAACTCCATTTATGGCTCATAGGTTCCTTCATAACAAATTTTTTCTCACTGAATCTCTTCTCTGAAATATCCATATCTAAATCCTTACTCAACCTCCACTCCCATCTCCTTCTCTACTAAAGATAGTCCATATTGGAAATCATAAAACCAAGTTGAATGTTGATCTATGCCTCACCCATGTGGCTTAACTGTTCCTATACTGTTGATGTATCTGTAGGAGTCTCTAAATGAATTCCCTATTCATTTCCTCTCTTGTTCCCTAAAAGAAAACTCAAACATGTTTTCCACAAATATCTATACCACTTGGCTTGCTTCTTCTCAAGGTATACATCTATATGAACATGGAATAACATCTTGAATACGTTCATAGTATAAGCATACATCTTTACAATTATTTTACCTTTCATCTTCACGCAAAGAAGACTATTTCTTTACCAGCTCTAGGAATACATTGCATAGCTATGATGCTCTTCCCGCTCTTGATCTACATGTTCCAACTGCCTGCAATCTTTTTTTCCTTCACCATCGGTACTTCATAATAATAATGATATTACATAGACAATTCGATCCATATGTAGTTCATTAGTTGTTAATAAGACAATTACACTTGTCTTCACTATTGTCGAAAGGCTTTAGAAATCCCTACAAGATCCCTCTCACTCTCAATGTCTCAAAAGAGACTAATAAATCCTCGGGATTTAGAAATCCCTGCAAGATCCATCTCACTTTTGAAATTATATAAGGAGTGGCTAACAATCCCTTTATTACAATAATGGAAATAAACTTTTAGAAATTATTTACATATGCATACTAACTTTGCAAATTAAAAATATACATATTTACAAATTATTTCCCAAAATGGAATCTTTTATGATACCTATCCAGGGACAAATATAGGTGGCTTCTTCATGGACTCATTCTTCCCTTAGTACTAGAAGGAGTCTCATAGCTTCTTGTCTTTGACAATGCCCCTAACAATGAATCTGAATCTTACATTGAATCTGACGTTGAATCTGATTCTAAATCCAAGAAACTATTGGATCCAATTATAGGTCTTCCAAGTAACCTATACAACCTCTCCTTTCGAACACCAAGCATCATTGTTGTGTCCTGAGTAGCTTCCTTTGAATACACAAGTACTTTTCTGTCCTAGAACACAACTACATATCCTTCATCTTCGAAAGTTGAAACTGAGAGTAGGTTTACTTTCAACTATGCAACATATAACATATGTTCTATTCCCAGAAATCCTCCTGACTCAAGCTAGAATCTTACATAACCAACTCGTCTTACTACTTGTTTGGTGTTAGTTCCAGATTCTGCATAGCAATCTGCGTCAATTTCTGAGAAAGTAAGGAATATCGATCTCATTCCTATCACGTGATGAGATGAGCCACTGTCCATGAACCATACCTTGATGTCTTCATATGTTACATTGTTAAGACCAACCATTAAGAAGAATTATCTCTCGAATATTTCAGCAAGACTATCAACTTCACTTGAGGATGATACTTGTCTTCTTGAAAGTGCATTTACATATTCTTGTTTTTGCTTCAGACATAAGTCTGGATAAATCATCCAACACTTCTCTATCTGATGTCCACTCTTACCACAATAAGAGCAGAGTTTCTTGTTCCCATCTTTGAACCACAATCCATTCTTTTCTTTCTCCCTTTTCTTTTGTCTTGAAAAATGACTTCCTCTTCTATCCTTCTTCTTGGATGTATTTTCTTGAAAGGATTGTCTTCTCCAACATTTCTTCATACTATGGTTACTAGTTCCACAGGAATCACATGGATACATATACCATAAATTCATGCCAATATTACTAGTGGAAAACATCATCATCCCCTCTTTGGAATATACATCTCTTCCTGGAGATGTCTTGCATTTGTTACCTTTCCCTGGGTTGGAAGGTAAGACCAACTGCTTATGAAGGACCTCTTCATTTTAAGTTCTCCCTACTTCAATCATCCTAGAGAATTCTCCATCTTGACGAGGAGAATAAGAATATGGTGAATCATATTCCTTGGTTATTATCTACAAACCTTTTGTAAGATATAGTCTCTCTTGCATAGGAGTCTTTTCATTCTCCACTTTCCCAACTTCATGGAATTGTGCCAATAGATGGTCCTTAGTCTGCAAATTTCATTCCAATTCACAAAAAATACCTCTATGGAATTCTTCATGACATATCAATCGATCTTGAAGCTTATGTTTCTCCTCCTTGAGAGATTGTAGTTGCATCCTTATTTCATAATTCTCCTTCTGAATTTGTCGGTTCATGTCCTTTTGAGCCTCAACTTCATGACATATTTACTCATGTTTTCTTGTACATCAAAGAGATCATAAACAAGAAGTCTTCAAACACCTTCACTAACTTGAGTCTTGGACCTTGTCACATTCACTTACAAATACTTGTGAAAACTAGCTCTAATACCAACTTGATATGAAAATCCTTAGATGTTAATTTATTCTTTAAACACACATGTTAACATCTAACTTGATTCATAATATTTCTTGATCGTATTGACATCTTTGTAGAACACTTGTGAATATTTTACTTATCCAAAACTTCATGAAATGATCAATAATTTGCAAAATAATGTGAGATAACACAATAGAAAAAAAAAGAACTAATAAGATAAGATTTGATTATAGAGTTCACTTCTCCTAGGATACTTCTCCAAGTCCCCTTTCAACAGTGAGACTGCTCTTCATTAATCTCAAATGTCAAAAATTACAATGAAAATGGACTTACAAAGCCAATCTTGAAGTCACTCTTCAATTATGTTGCTCAACTTCAGAAATATAGGTTACCATTGAATTCGCCTCGAAATTCTAAGAAAAATGAGTATAAACTCGACTATATTCTGAATTGAGTCAATATGACCCTCTTTACATGCCAAACAATGCACTATGGCTCTCATACATCACAATCTAAACTAATACATTCACAGACAACATCTTAGCATGAAACAAACATCACCATCATGCTCCTCTTAAAAAATTGAGAAAAATGAGTATATACAAAGCTATATTTGGACATGGCATGCAAAACGAGACAAACTCATGACTCTTGGCACTCAAATCCATACATGGCATAAAAATCGAGGAACCACATTGTACCTTGCATCATAGTCCATGTCCTCTCTCATTGGTTTCTGTGCCCGATCTAAATAGGATGCAGATTGCACCGTGGTTCAAACATGATGCTAACCTCCAACATCAAGTTAAAATAATTCTCATGGGAATCTCTGCAACATAAGGTGCCTTTGGAACGTTGGTTACAAATTTGGTGTATGTGGGAGGAGGTTAGGGGTTCAATCCTCCGGACCCCTCCCACCTTTGGCGTGTTGTTATATACTATATATAACATATGGTTTAGTTGGTTAATATTTAGTTCGAACCACCCGCAGATTTTGGGTTAAACATTTAACATATATAACCATAACATCGAGGGATATTCCATCAGTCCTATTTTCCCACCATTTAAACCTTTTATTAAACTTAAATATAACTAAAACCATAAGTGGTTAAGTCATATGCCAAGGGTATAATGGTAAGTCATTGGAGTGATACACAAGAGACCCGGGTTCGATCCTCCGAGCTCTAACAAACTTTTATCCAACCTTAGCCATATTAGGCCAATAGGAGACTACCACATGACAGTCTTTCATTGGTCCACCTATGCTTGTATGCTCATGCCACGTGTCCAACATCAGTTGGTTCAAGTCACTACTTGATCACCCGTATGGTCTTTCCAACTCAGTTGTAAGGACATGCCATGTGGAATCCTATGGTGTTTCCACATCAATTCCATACAACCTGTGCATACGTGCCATGTGTCACCCTTCCAGTGGTTCCACGTGTCACCCCCTTTGACATTTTAACCCTGTTTGACCAAAACTTTGAATAGCAATATCTTTCTCATATGAACTCCATTTGAGGTGCTTTTTGTACCATTGGAAATCTCTTGCCGAGATCTATGCAATGAAATCATTTTTGAGAGCATATGAGATGATTAAATTTTGATCATTTCTAGATCCTCCTGGATCTCTTTGAGTGTTTCAGATCCTCCTGGATCAGGAACAAGGCATATGGAATTCATTTTGTCTACGGGGGAAAAGGCTTCATTATAGTCAATGCCTTCAACTTGAGATAACCCTTTGGAAACTAACCAAGCCTTGTGTCTTTCAACAGTTCCATCTGATGCATACTTAGTTATATACACCCATTTACATTTGACAAGTTTTCTTCCTTTTGAAAGAGGTACAAGATCCCAAGTATTGTTCGCCATTAAAGAGAGATACTCTTAATTCATTGTTGTGTCCCAATATGGATGATCTAAATCTTATGAAAATGTTTCTAGATCACAAGTCTCTGAAAATTGAGCCAAAAGAGAAGAGGCTCACTAGAACTATGAACGTGTCCAACATTGATCTAAAGGATCATCGACAAGATCACCAACTGCTTCTCATGTTGAAAGGACCCCTCTTGAAAGCGGTGGTGTTGGTGCAGGTTCATGTTCAATGTAATCATATGGAGGAAGGTGAGAAGGAAAAGGTGGATTTTCATCCTCATTGTCATCATCTGGAGAAGAAGAAACCTGAATAGGAACGGAAGATGGCATAAACACTGAAGATGTCTCATAGGATTAATATGGCACAAACACCGTATTAGACTCACATGCCAAGATATTTTCATCAAATTTAACATCTCTTATAAAAATAATTTCATTGGAATGAGGTTGAAGAAGTATGTAACCTTTGACGTCTTCAGAATATCCAACGAAAACACACTTCTTACTTTTAGGCTATAAATCTTTCCTTTTCTCATCAGGAATGTGAGCCCGTGCTACACTACCAAAGTCACGGAAGTGGCTTACATCTGGATTAATTTTGTTCCATGCTTCTTTCGGTGTTATATTTTTTAGATCCTTTGTGGGAGTGCAATTTACTATATAATTTTCAGAATTGATGGCTTCCGCCCAATAATGAAGACTTAATACCTTAGATTGGATCATACAATTATCCATTTCTTTTAATGTGTGATTCTTTCTCTTAGTAACACCATTTTTTATGGTGTATATGGAATAGTATGTTGCATATGAATTCCCTATGCAGTGCAGTAACTTGTAAATATATTTTTCACATATTCTCCTCCATTATCTATTCTTAACCTTTGAATTTGATGTCCAAATTGTTTTTCTACAAGGGCCTTGTAGGCCAAAAATCTTTCAAAAAATTCACTCTTAAGTTTTAAGAAGTAAACCCAAGTGCATTTGGAGAAGTCATCTATGAAATTTAATAAATACTTGCACCTATAGAAAGAAGGATAAGAAATAGAACCACACAAATCATTGTGAACAAGTTGCAAAGGGGCCTAGGCATGCAAAGAGGCATGTTTGTCAAAATTTTGCTAATGATGTTTTTCAAGAAAACAACGAGAACAAACACCATCTTTGCAAGAAACAAGAGGAAGACTAGTCACCATGTGTTGATTACATAGTTGTTGCAATGAGTGATAGTTTAGATGACCAAACCGCTCATGCCAAAGTTTTCTCAAGACATCACTATGAGCAGCAAAAAATGATGGAAAAGTTGATGACCCAAAGTTGTCAAACTTGTACAACCTGGTAATATCATCAACAATTATAGTTGTTAGGACATGTTTAGGATATTTTAAATCCTTGATTACAACTTGGTGACGTGAAAAATCTACGGTTTTACCTTCACCTGAATGAGTGATATAATACAATGATAAAAGGTTGCAGGAAAGACTTGGAACAAATAATACATCAATGAAATGACCATTATCTACCTGAACTATTCCAAAACCTACAACACCAAGAGATATTTCATCACCAACAAATATTTTTTGGTGTTACATTCATTTAGAGTAGAAAATATGGCTTTATCCTTATCCATATGATAAGATGCTCCATAATCAATAAGCCACTCATCAAAAGAAGAGGTATAAGTTGCATTGAGGGAGAAACCAGAAGAAAAAAGTGCATGTCCAGAAGAAGAAGAAGAAGAATCAATACTAATGTTGTGATTTTTCATTGTTGCTTCTAAGGATTCCATTTTTAAAAAAAAATTAGACTCCACGTGACCATCTTTCCCACAAAATTTTCATTGTCTTCTTGCTTTTGTATTTTTCTCTTTTGTCACCATTAGGAGAAGAAGTTGGCAGAGAGGGTTTGGGACCCTTGTTTTTCTTGTTGTTGTGGTAAGTATGTTGCTTCCTGGGATTCTTGAATTTATCTTTCTTTTGGGCCACTAAGGCTTTGTTGGATGTACTTGTAGTGTTGATCAATCCAAGTTGCACAAGCTTATATTGCTCTCGAATCAAAGAATCGAAAAAAGAATTAAGCGAGGGTTCTTTATAATCACTCCCTAGGGCTTCTATGGTGGAATAAAAGGTAGATACAAAGACATAATATGCACTACCAAGCTTGGTAAGAATAAAATATATTCATCGATATTCCTTCAGATCTAATTTTCATTCTATACATAAAAGTCTAAGTGTTTTGAAATTAGATAAATAATCTTCAATGCATGAAAAATCATTGGGACTTAAAGTCATTAAACGATTTTCTAACTAGTTGATCCAGGGGATCAAATTTTGCTCAAAATTCAAAGTGCTCGGAATCAATTCAAATTGAACGGGTACGTAGGCCTCGTTGTCATGAACCCAACGCAACTCGTTTGGGTTCAAACGGACGTCGGATGAGAGAGATATCACGTTCTGTTCAAATCGTCAAACAAGAAAAAAAATGTGCTAACTGTACAGTCCGTACAGTCCATACGGATGTTGACGTGGTAGGGCCATACGACACGTGGCAGGTGTTGGTTGGCAATTGGATGACGAATATTTTCTTGACACGTGGCTTGTTTGTGGAAAATGGAATGGCGACACGTGGCCCAATCAATGGCCGCCACGTGTCACCTGGACAGTGGTTTAAAATTTATGTTGTTGGCAATATTCGACCCCATGACCTCTGGGCAGGGGTAAAGCTTTAGGAAGGGCTGCCCAACCGACGCGCCACCCATATGGTTCTTACCACTATACCTTTTTAAAATTATTTGAATTTGAAATGTTTTGAAATGGGGCGCGGTCTGGGCCGGGGCTAAGCCCCGGCCCGCAGTCATATATATATGTGTCATGTAACCACTGTTGTGTGCACGTGCATTCAAACCCCACGTACCATGTGTTTAAAACTTTAGCCCTTTTGTATGTGCGTGCGGTCCTATGACCCACATGACCACGGTTTTGGCGGTTAGGGGCTAGGTGCGCCCTAACCATCCTACAGTTCTCACCATTTTGCGGTTGTGCCCGATGCTAAGTTTTAACACAAATATGCACGTCGGGGCTAGGTTGCAGAGACAGAGGTGCATTCTGGTGATCTAGAGACAACAAGTTTGAAGGGGAACTTCCAGGAAACCTATCTTCTTCAATTTTTGGCCAAACGAGGTGCCGAAAAATCCCAGTTAGGGGTTTTTGGACGTTCTGAAGCCATTGGAGCCATCTATTTGGAATTTTGAGCATTGTAAGGCACATATTTTATCACTTTGATAAAATAATACAAAAGATCCGTTGGAAGCTGGACCAAGAGATGTAGCCCAAGAGAGGGGTGAACTCCTTTATCATTTGTTGTGTTATGTGTTTTCTGTTCACTGTTATTTGTTGCTGATTATATGCATATTGAATATGTAATTTATATAAAAGTTGTGTTTGCAAAATTGATCCATTTGCATAAGAACACTTGAATTAAAACTTGCAAATATTTTCAAGAATACAAGTCTTTATTATTTTTAGATCACTAATGGACTCAAATAATATTGTGTTTACCAAACACAGCTTGAAGATTTTCCCAAGATTATCGGGGGCATCAATTCCTTGAAGGTGAAACCTTAAATCAGGAGAGATGGACATTTAGATTAGTCCACATGATTCATCACTCTTATTATCCCATTTGACTTTATTTTCATCATCAGTAGGTTCTTTTTATTTTCCCAAGGTAATCCGATACTATCCTTTACTTCTTAGTACATCCTCCATATGGGATTTCCACGAGAAGCAGTTAGTACTATTAAGAAAAAGATCGTTGGTATAATCCATATTAAAATATGCAAAGAATATGGATTTGAAGGCTGAAACTGATGGTCTGGATGGAAATCTCTTGAAAAAATTGGTTGTTTAAAAATAAACAACATTGAAAATGGACTTTGGATGTGAAAGTTATGCCATTTTGAAAAAAGACGCAAACGATAACCAAAGAGTCACGTGGAAAGTAGAATTTGGTCCATGTGGTGATGCCCCTCCTTTGCTAACTTTCTTATAACCTGACTTTTACAAATATGTTTCTTATGAAGTGACCCACTTTTATAGAATAAGCGAGAATCACTTTTATAATGAAGTTATTTTGTAAATTAAAATTGCATGCAAAAAATAACTAAAAAGAAATATTAAAGCTACTTTATAGTGATTCAGTTTTATGATTTAAGTGAAATACACTTTAGAATGAAGGCATGCAATTTTTCAAAAGGTATCAAAAAGAGACTTGAACTCAAGACCTCTTACTAAGTAAAACAACTTTTAACCAAGTGAGCTAGTGTAAAACACATCATAATCTTAAGAAGGAGGATGAGAGGTGTTGTTGTTGTTGAAGATAACTTTGGTTTGTGTGCTTATAAAAAAACTCTTTTCATGTGTTCACACACAAAAACAATTCTCTTCTAGACAAAAACTAGGGTTAGATCTCAGTTAGCTTACCCGGAAAATGCAAGTTTTCTCTCAGTTTCTAATTTTCAAGATCACACAAAGTACATGGCAAAGAGAATACCCAAACAAGAAAACACTTTCCTCTTTGTTTCTAATTTTTCGAGATCACATAGAGATAAAAGAAAAGAGAATACACGGACCAGAAAAATTAGAAACCCATAAACCAAAAAAAAGGAGAATCGAAATATTATCTTTGTAAACATTTAAAGGGGGTGTATTAAGGCTTTATACCTCTAGATATGAATGAAATGGATGTATCTTGGGAAAATGGAAACATTTTCAAGTGAAAAAAAAGAATTCCTAACTGAAATGAGCGCTCTGGATGCAATGGAATAGTCCTATCGACCCATAAATGTACAAAAATAGTAGAAACTAGAGATGCAACAACACGACTTCAAGATCTTAATATACAACAAGAGAGGGTCTTCAAATGCACTCTGATACCATGTTAAACAACACAGGTATTCCAACAGAAGGTGAACACCTTCAATAACCACTCACACAACCATATCAAAGATCAAAACACCGATTTTTTTATGTGGTAAAACCCCTATGGGGAAACATCAACGACCCTAGCCAATGTTACCACTTGAGGTGATTTATTAATGTAAAATAAAATGTATTAAAGATATTTTCTCAAAATTGATCATTGGAAAATAACCTTCCATGGTATTTAAATAGAGATCATGGACCAATCATGTGTTAAGCCACTAATCAATGTATCCATTAAGATCAGATTCATCGAATCACTCTATGTCAGGAACATATCATTATCGTTGAATTACAAATGCATACTAAATAAACATAGTAAGAAACACACTTTAACCCAACGATACATTAGACCAAGTTGATCTTAACTAACTCCTAAGTGTCTAAATATACTAACATTTGCATGAAGCCTCAATCATCTGAAGTACTAAGGATGACTACATATGGGATATACTAGATGTACAAAAGATTGTATTGATATGATGTAGACATCTCTTTTGGTCGTTAGAAGGGTTTATGAATGTTGAAGCATGTACAAAATGTAATTTCGTAATTTTTTTTTATCAAGGTAAATCTTGGTAATCAAATTATTATTGGTGATCGTGCCTTTTGAGGTTTTAAGTCTTTTGAAATATGATCGATATTTTGATCGAACCTAATTTCGCAATTGTGTTAATCCAATGGCTGAGCCAATTTAAAATAAATCCTTTTGAAATATTTTCATAATCATTTGATAAGGATTGATTTAATTAGTTAGACCCCTCTTTTTTTTCGATGTCATCCAAATTGGGCCAAATTCCTCGATCGAGTTCGATTTCTCGATCGAATTTCTTTTTTAGTTCACATTAAAAAACAAATTTTCCCTTAATACCCTAAGTTTGGTTGGACAAATTCAATGAGAATTCCTCTACTTTTCCTTGTAACAATCGAAGTGCATGTAGAGTATTCACTACTATCCAATATGTCTACATTTCCACTTCTCATCTAGTAGATATTCTCTCTTTCCATAATTCTCAGTTGATTGTTAAACATATGCTCCATTTTCTATCATTGGAAGTTGTTATTGACTTTAGTATTATTCATATTTTATGTCATTTTGAATGGTATGTTCCCATGTGATTTCAAATCGAATGATGATATATGTGTCTTAATGACAAGACTGCTTTTGAACCAATACTATTGATGACATTTTCAATTAAGCTTTTATTGTTATCCATTGTGGTTTTCCAATTTTATCAATTGTCATCTTGTTTGTATTTATATGACCTTCCAATGTTGATTGTTCAAGGCCTATAAGGATTTACTCTCAAAGAGCCTTTTATTTTGAATAAAGGATCTGCAATTGCATTTCAAAAGGAATGTTGAGTCCATCCCTATTCAAATAAGATGTGAATTCATTCAATATTCAATAGTTGTTATTTGACCCAAAGTTAGAGCCATTACTTGTTCACATTGGCTAATCCTTTGTTGTTTTTAGACAACTTAGTTTTGAACAAGTAATCAATTTCAAAATAAGTTGTGAGCCTATTAATATTTTGAAGGAAGTGTTGCTTAAATCAGGGTGAGCCCTATCTTCACTCAGATGGCTTATTTGAGATTAACCCATAAGGATAGAATAGATGAATTTTTTTTCCTTGGGATTATTTCAATATTTGGACTAATGGGTTCTAATGTGTTATGTTGTTTCGAAAGGATTAATTGTATACTTATGTACATGGCACCAAAAATACAAGGAAAGAAGAAGAAAAAAGTAAAAGATAAACATGCCAAGGAGAAACAATATACCATAGAAACATTGTCAAAAGATTTTTAAAACCTAGTATATACAAATACTTTGCATCAAATTGGTATCAACAATTCCCACCATTATAAAAAATTGTTCCTACTAATCAAAGATGGGGTAGGATTTCCCAATACATATGATCCAACCAAGAGACAATGAGATGAAATTAATGGAGTAAAGAATATACTAATATATTATATTCACAGTGTTGTTGCTAGGTCGAGGCTAGTGCCCTGTGCAAACATGATTAGATGGATTATTGAACATGTCAATGTAGAGAAAAAATAGATATATGATGAACAAGGAAAATGTATAGAAATATTTTTACCTATTGATATGGAGGCATACTATAAATTTACAAAGGTTGAATATTTTTTTATCAATGAATGGGTGTATGAATTCACTTGCACTCACAATTACTATGAACTCCTTGACAATTGGTATGAGGAAGGAAGAACATTCAAATCCAAAGAGACTAGATTGTTTCTTATCATCAATTTGAAATCCACATACATGTATGCTACTTTGTTGGTTAGTAGATTGTACGTAGGAAAACCATATGCACATTTTAAGATAGCTTGGGTACCATTGATTGATGAAATCATAGTCAAAGGGACTCTTTTCAATTGGGCATCCACTCTGTTCTATTCATGAGAAGAATATATAAAAAAAGGCTAAGGTTGGTTCAAAATTTTACGTGTTTTCCTACCTCCTAGATGTAGTATGCACTTCTAAGTCATTCATAGGAATAGGTTGGTATTGTACCCTTGATCCACCTCCAATTCATGTGTATTACAAAGACCTACAGGGAAATAATTATATGCACAATATCACTGACTTCAATGATCAATTTGTTTCACCATTACATGAGCTCATATTTTGTATGTCACCTCCAAGATT
>ML779358.1:61880-75157 GCA_009831015.1 Picea engelmannii
GGTTTGAGTCCTTTTTCATGGACTAGGGCCCTAGAAGCTTCATTTACAGCCAAATCTGTGAGATCCATATCTTTTATGTAAAGCCTCCTAAAAGTACCAATATCACGCTCAAGGACAAAGTTAATTTCTAAAAGTTTTTTTTTTAGTTGTTTGAAGAATATTCCATGTCCCATAAGACTAGTTACACTCATTTATGGATTAAGGACCTTATTTTCATCCCCTATTCATGGTCAGGGCCCGAAGACCCATCCCGGCTACACAAAAAATCCTAATGGAAACCCTTTCTCATTCATATGAAAAATATCCCCTTTAAATGGATGATGTTGTAGTTAAAGGCCTTGATCATACTTTACGGATTAAGGACCCTATTTTCATCACCTAATCATGGTCAAGGCCCCAAAATAAATCCCTACTACACAAAAAATCCTAATGGAAACTTCATCCAACCCGTATGCAAAAGATCTCATTTAAATGTCTCATGTTGTAGTCCATGGCTTTAATCATGGCCTATTAACCCAATAATATTTTTTCAAGGCCTAATTCCTTGGATTTATCCCCCAACCATGGTTAAACCCTTCATAGCCATCTTTGATACACAAAATATTATAACAATACCCATATCTCACCCAAAGGTTCATGGTTCCCTATAGACAACATGTTATGTGGTTTAGGGCATTGATTATGTCCCTTAATCCCTAAAGGATTCATAAATGACCCAAGGGCCTTATTTTCCTCCCTTGACCAAGGCTAATTACTTAATGCACATGTCCCTAGTGCAAAATATTTCATAATGGTACACATATTCAACTTGGAGGCCAAATATTTCCTCTAAAGGGATTATGTTGAAGGTGATGTTCATGGATATTGAGCCTTACAAATCCATTTATGGAATAAGGCCCTTATTGTCCTCCCTTTGTTATGGTAAAGTCCTTTAGACCCATTCCTAATATGAAAAAACTCATTATTATACTCATATCCTACTTATATGACAAAGATTCACTTCAAAGGAACTATGTTGTAGTTTGAGGCCTTGATCATGGCCTATTAGATCAAGAATATTAACTTAGGTCCTAATTCCCTCGACTTCTGACCCAGCCATGGTCAAGGCTCTAGTACCCATCCCTAATGAATAAAACCTTCTAATGGAATCCACATACCACTCTATTGATAATGATATCTTATATAGGGCATGTTTTGTGATTTATGGCCTTGTCCATGGTCCTTGTAGGTCCTCGAAAGATTCATTTATAGCCTAAGGGATTTATTGTCTTCTCATGCACATTATCAAGGCATTGAGACCTATCCCCATTATCTAAGGAATTATAGGAGAAACCATGTTCCACTTGGAGGATATGGTAATATTAATATTAAAATTGTAGCCTAAAATAATTTTTTAATTTATTTTTAAATAAATATTGTTCGTCACAATTACGACGACAACTTAAATTGCTGTGACATTTTTGCTATATAAACAATGAAAATTGTCATCGCAATTGTGACGACAACTTAAATTGTTGCGACGCATTTTCTATATAAACAACAAAATTTGTCGTCATACTTGCGACGACAACTTAAATTGTTGCGATGCATTTTCTATATAAACAACAAAAGTTGTCATCGCAATGGTCGTCTCAAGTGCAACGACAACTTAAATTATTGCGACGCATTTGCTATATAAACAACGAAATTTGTTGTCGCAATTGTCGTCTCAAGTGCGACGACAACTTAAATTGTTGCGACGCATTTTCTATATAAACAATGAAAGTTGTCATCACAATAGTCGTCGCAATTGAGACGAAAAATTGGTTTCACTTAGTTTGCCTATATTGTCGTATTGGCGACGATATTTCTTTTTTTGTTGTCATTGTGAGAAGTTCCCTAGGGTCATCGCTCGTGTGACGTTAATTCAAGTTCATCACAATTGCCACGTCCCATGATACGAAGTTTCATAGACTCAATATTTGTCGCAATATCCACGACATAACGTCGCAAGAGCATCGAAATAACCGTCACAAAATGACCCAAATTTGCTAGTGTATCAAGGTCTAGGTGGATATGGATGTTCTGAATGGTTATATGGGAGGTTGGTAGGGTATGATTGTAAATGAGTGTTTGAAGACTTGGATTGTAAATTGTTGCAACGCATTTGCTATATAAACAACAAAAGTTGGCATCACACTTGTGACGACAAATTAAATTGCTAAGACGCATTTGCTATATAAACAACAAAAGTTGTCGTCACAATGGTCGTCTCAAGTGTGATGACAACTTAAATTGTTGCGACACATTTTCTATATAAACAACGAACGTTGTTGTCGCAATTGTCGTCTCAAGTGCGATGACAACTTAAATTGATGCGACGCATTTTCTATATAAACAACGAAAGTTGTCGTCGCAACGGTCGTCACAATTGAGACAAAAAGTTGGTTTCACTTAGTTTGCCTATATTGTCATATTAGAGACGATATTTCTTTTTTTGTCTCAATTGTGAGAAGTTCCCTAGGGTCATCGCTCATGCGACATTAATTCAATTTCATTGCAATCGCCATGTCCCATGATAAGAAGTTTCAGAGACTCAATATTCTTCATAATATCCACGACATAACGTCGCAAGAGCGTCGAAATAACCATCACAAAATGACCCAAATTTGCTAGTGTATCAAGGTCTAGGTGGAAATGGATGTTCTAACCGGTTATATGGGAGGTTGGCAGGGTATGATTGTAAATGAGTGTTTGAAGACTTGGATTACGAATGAATCTCTCCAATCTTTCTAGGCCCTACCTTCAATAGTATCTTGGGGTATTTGGTTAATGCATAATGCTAATATTTTTAAAACGCAACCTACCTTTCAATGTGCCTCTCAAATCAAAAGGTTTTATCTCACTTCAAATACCTCTTAAGGCTCAACAACAGAGAATCTTGATCCATCTTGTTGCTGATATAAACAGGGCTTGGGGTTATTTTGATGGTGAAATCCAAGTCCATAATTATGTGTGGTGTTGGTGGCTCAGTGGCTTGTTGTGTGTGGTGTTGGTGACTCAGTGGCTTGTTGTGTGTGGTGTTGGTGGCTTGTTGTATATGAATAATTCTTAAGGCTCAACAATAGAGAATCTTGATCCATCTTGTTGCTGATAAAAATGGGGCTTGGGGTTATTTTGATGGTTCAAGCCAAGTCCATAATTTTGTGTGGTGTTGGTTGCTCGGTGGCTTGCTATGTGTGGTGTTGGTGGCTTGTTATATACGAATAATTCACATGTTTGTTGTAAATGAATAATTCACATGTTTTTATGTTTAAGATAGCACCGCAACCAAGGACTAATATTTATGCCAATATTATGGCCATGAAGTCTAATAAAATTGTCTGCAAATAAAGGTGTCCAATCCTTGCAAGTATTTGGGAATTCAGTGCTTGTGGTAAATTGTGTTGAATATGCCAACAAATTTCCCAGATTTAGTAGATATGAGCAGATTTAGTGGGGCCTTTTTAGTGGCAGTTTGTTCAACCAAATCTGTCAATTTGGTATGAACACACAAGTTTAGAATCAGTTATGTAATTAATCTAATTATGTTCATTATTGATGTAAGCCCGTAGAGGCATAAAGGGGAATTGAGAAAATGGTGTAATCAGAGGTGTGTGAGATGAGTGTGAGCCTGCTGTAATCTCCTTGATCTGAATAATAAGACAACCGATACCTATGCTTGGTGGACGTAGCCCAACGTTTGGGTGAACCATGTAAATTGATGTGTTTCTTGTCTGCATTATCATTGATTGTCTTATGTGATATTTGTGTTTCCGCATCAAATACAACAAGTGGTATCAGAGCGGGTTTGAGGAGAAGGCAGACGAAGGAATCAAATTTTTGGAGGTGCGTAGATCTCCAAATTTCCAGAGGTCTCTCCTATTGAAGGTCGTGGTGGCCACTGGTAGACACTTCACGCATGGGTAAATTTTCAAACTTTTTGTAGTCTGGATGCGTCGGGAGGTGCGGCAGATTTTCGAAATTTCCGCAGCGTGGATGCATCGAGAGGTGTGGTAGCTCCCCGTGTAATTTTCAATATTTCTTTAGTCCATCCATACGGGAGGTGCAACGACGCTTTAAAGCACACAAGACACTCACTTGGGAGGTGCGACGGCTTTTTTAAACAAAAAAAAATGTTCGCATATGTTTTTTTTTGGGGGTGAAAATTATTTTTTAACATATGGTTTTTTGAATGGATGAAGGTTCACTATTTTTGGAATTAAATATGGTATGAAAAAGGTGGATCTGTTTTGTCTCATTAAGAATGACATGGTCATGTGAGGTGAATGTTTAATACATTCAAAAAGGGTGGAGGAATAAGGTGGGCTGAATTTTAGTAAAAGATTTAATTTTTTTTTATTATTAAAAAGTGAATTTTAAATTTCTTTTTTAGTAAAAGGTGGGGTTAAAGAGGTTTTTTTATTAAATCTTTTATAAAACCTTGTTAAGATTAAACCATTATTCTTTCACATATTTTTTGAAAGAGCCTTGGTTATTACAAGTAGTGGTGTTTTTTTTAGGGAATGTTTCCTCTAATGACTAAGACGTAGAGTGCTAAATTTGAAATTGAGAAGTTCAATGGCAAGAACAATTTTGAGATCTGGAAGGTTAAGATGAACGATCTTCTTTTGCAACAAGGCATGGTGAAGGCACTTTTGGGAAAAGAAAAACAACCTGCATCCATAATAGACGAAGACTGGGATGAGATGGATGCGAGAGCACTGAGTGCCATACGCCTGTGTTTGGTTGATGATGTATTGTTCAACCTTGTTACAGAGAAGACAATAGCCAGTTTGTGGTAAAAGATGGAAAGCATGTACATGAAGAAATCCTTGACGAACAGGATCTTCCTAAAAAGGCAATTGTATAGTTTGTGCATGAAGGAAGGTACGAAAATAGATGATCATCTAAATACTTTTAATACTCTCTTAGTTCAGTTGACTAGAATGGGAGTGAAATTCGAATCTGAAGATAAGGCGATTACATTATTATGTTCTTTGCTCGCGTCATGGGATCAATTTGTTACCTCTATTACTTTTAGTTCAACAAAAAGTATTGATTTTGATGATATTGTTGGAGCTTTACTGTCTAAGGAAACAAGGAAGAAATCGAATTCAGAAACCTCTACATATGAGGCAATGGTAGTCAGAGGAAAACCTAAAGAAAGAGGACATGAATAGAGGGATTTCTCTTGGTCAAAGTCAAAGGGAAGAAAGAGAAAGATTAAGTGCTGGTTTTGTGGCAAATCTGGACACCTGAAGAAGGACTATTGGAAGCGACAACAAGCCTCCAAAGAAGACCCCCCAAAAGAGACGAACGAAGCAAATGCAACCGAAATAGGTTCAGGTATGTCTGATGAAGTTTTATCAATTAGTATTGGTTCACATTATGATCAACAATGGTTATTAGATTTTGGTGCTTCAAACCACATGTGTCTTCATAGACACTGGTTTATTACTTATCAGTCTATAGATGATGGAATTGTTTACATGGGAAATGATATCTCGTGTAAAGTTGTGGGAATTGGTAGCATTCGAATTAAGATGTTTGATGGAATTGTTAAAATACTAATTGACGTGAGACATGTACATGAGCTTAGGAAGAACCTAATCTGTTTGGGAATCTTAGACACAGGAGGTTACAAGAGTATTGTTCAAGGTGGAGCTATGAAGGTCTACAAACGAATTTTACTGGTTATGAAAGAAAAGAAGGTTGGTAACCTGTTTTTGTTAGAAGGGAGGACTGAATCAGATCATGTGATAGTGGTATCTGAGAATGAAAGTGATTTTGTTCGACTGTGGCATCAACGGTTGGGCCATATGAGTGAACAAGGATTAAAGGTATTAACTGATCGCAAGTTACTTCCTAGTCTAAAGTCTTTAAAGTTATATTTCTGCAAGCACTGCATTTATGGAAAATAGAATAGGCATAAATTTAAAATTGGAAGACATACCAGTAAGGGAATTCTTGACTATATCCATTCTGATGTTTGGGGACCATCCCCTACTATTTCATATGGAGAATCATCAAATTTTGTAACATTTATAGATGATTTCTCTAGGAAGGTGTGGATCTATATGTTAAAGAGTAAGGCTGGTGTATTTACGGTTTTCGAGCAGTTTAGAGCTTTAGTGGAAAAGAGCACTGGTAGATCCATTAAATGTTTAAGAACTGATAATGGTGGTGAATTTATGTCAATGGAGTTTGAGAATTATTGCAAGGAATTTTGGATTGATAGGCATAAAACCACTACCTATACTCCTCAGCAAAACGGAGTTGTTGAACACATGAACATGACTCTTCTAGAGAGAGCAAGGAGTATGTTGAGTAACACCAAATTGCAGCATAAACGGTGGGCAGAAGTTGTATCTACAACTTGTTATCTAGTGAATCGATCACCATGAGAAACAATAGAATACAAAATTCCTGAAGAGATGTGGATAGGTCACCTTTGTAATTATTCTCATCTTAAAGTTTTTGGTTGTGATGCCTATGCTCTAATTCTGAAACATCAACACTCTAAATTAGATCCAAAATAAAAAAAGGCTTATCTTTGTTGGATATGGTGATGGTATTAAGGGGTATAGGTTGTGGGATCCTACTGCCCACAAGATCACCATTAACAGAGATGTAACATTTGATGAATCATCTCTCATCAAATCAAATGTAGATGTTCAAATGAAATAAGAAGAAACACTAAAGTATCAGCGAATTCAGTTTGAAACTAATGAAGGTGAACATGAACAAGTTTCAAAAGATGTTCATGAAGAGTCTCCTGCAGTAAAGGAAGACATGGTTGATGATGACAATCAACAGATTGTGGATGAGCCACAAACTTCCCTAAGGAGGTTTACACGGGTCAGAAATCCTCCAAGAAGGTATGATGATTTTGTTTCATCAGTTTCTTTAAGTACTAATGATGATGAACCTTTATGCTATCAGGAAGTTGTCAAGGGTTCTAACAGTAATAAATGGAAAGAAGCAATGAAGGATGAAATGAAGGCATTAGAGAGAAATGCTACATGGGACCTAGTAGAACTTCCAAGAGACAGAAAAATTATAGGTTGCAAGTGGGTCTACAAGCTGAAGAAGGGTGTTGATGATAAGGTGGAAAGGTACAAAGCAAGGTTGGTTGCAAAAGGGCATTCTCAGAAAGAAGGTATTGACTTTCATGAGATTTTTTCACCAGTTGTAAACACTGTTTCAATTCAAATTGTGTTACCATTAGTTCCATTGCTTGATTTGGAGTTGGAGCAACTAGATGTTAAAACTACTTTCTTACATGGAGATCTAGATGAAGAAATTTGCATGGAACAACAGAAAGGGTTCGTTCAGAATCGCAACAAGAAATTTGTTTGCAGGCTCAAGAAATCATTGTATGGTCTGAGGCAGTCGCCCAGACAATGGTACAAGAAATTTGACTCTTTCATGGTGAGCCAGAAATTGTCTACTTTAAGAAATTGAATAATGGCATATTCATTATCTTAGTATTGTATGTTGATGATATGCTTTTAGCAAGAAAAAACATAACTGAGATCAACAGGTTAAAGGCTCAGATGGCTAGGACGTTCGATATGAAAAATCTAGGAGCAGCAAGGAAGATTTTGGGCATGGAGATATTCAGAGACAGGAGGAATGGTAAGCTTCGGTTGTCACAACAGAAGTATGTTGAGAAGATACTTTTGAGGTTTGGTATGAACGATGTGAAACCAATTTCAGTCCCTTTGGCTTCCCATTTTAAGCTTTCTTCAAGTTTCTATGCTAGTACAAAAAATAAAATGAATATATGTCTCGAATACCATATGCTAATGCAGTAGGAAGTCTAATGTATGCGATGGTTAGTACAAGGCCAAACATTTCACATGCAGTTGGGGTTGTCAGCAAGTATATGGAAAATCCAAGTAAAGAGAACTAGGCAACAGTGAAATGGGTGCTTCGGTATCTAAGGGGCACAAGTGATTACTGTATCACCTATAATAGTGGTCGTGAGTTAGTCTGTGGATATGTTGATTCTGATTTTCCAAGTGATTTGGACAAGAGAAGGTCGACTTCAGGGTATGTCTTTACTCTTGCAAGTGGAGCTATTAATTGGATGTCAAAGCTACAAAACATTGTTGCTTTATCCACTACAGAAGCATAATATGTAGCTACCTCACATGCTTGCAAAGAGGCAGTTTGTTTGAAAGGTTTGTTTGGTGAGTTTCGAAGGATGCAGGACAAAGTAAAGTTACTTTGTGACAGTCAGAGTGTTATTCACTTAGCTAAGAATCCAACCTATCATAGTAAAACAAAGAATATACCTATCAAGTACCATTTTGTAAGACATGTCTTCGATGAAGGTGGAGTCTCTCTTGAGAAAACGCATACAAAATAGATTTGCGCAGACATGTTCACAAAACCATTATTGTTAGAGAAGCTACGATGGTGCTTGGCTTCTCTTGGCTTGCAGAAAAGGTGATGAACAAAAGCAGGGGCAAGGTATCAGGTTAATTGTTGTCAAGGTGGAGATTGTTGAATATGCCAATGAATTTCCCAGATTTAGTAGATATGAGCAGATTTAATGGAGCCTTTTTTTGTGGTAGTTTGTTCAACCAAATCTGCCAATTTGGTATGAATGCACAAGTTTAGAATTAGTTATGTAACTAATCTAATTCTATTCATTATTGATGTAAGCCCGTAGAGGCATAAAGGGGAATTGAGGAAATGGTGTAATCAGAGGTGTCTGAGTCTGATGTAATCTCCTTGATCTGAATAATAAGACAACCGATACCTATGCTTGGTGGACGTAGCCCATCGTTTGGGTGAACCACTTAAATTGTTGTGTTTCTTGTCTGCATTATTATTGATTGTCTTATGTGATATTTGTGTTTCTGCATTCGCAAATACAACAAATTGGATGAGTAGCAGATTCAGGTTGAACAATTCAAGTTGAACAATTTGATATTACTAGCTATTTATGAGCAGGGGAAGTTGATGGAGTCAACTTTTCATGACATTTCCTATCATCATGTCTATGAGGAATTAAATGCAGGCACTGATGCTCTCTCTTAAGAAGGAATACAGTTTGCAGCTAACTTTGGTTTGTTGATGGAATCTATTGGTGGTGTTCAAAGCTATGAAATACCTATGACAGCCTTTGCTTGAGTTACAGTTGTGAAGCAGTGAAAATGATGCTCTACATGTCTCGATTTTAAAGTCAGTTATTTTTATTTTCCTACATAAGCAAGAAAGTAATATTCTCGTGTTTTTTGAACTTGTGCGGAGGGCTGCGGACCCATGGTCATCGTTTTTGAAATCTGTTCGTATGAAAGGGGCCAGCCTACTGGTGATTCATGGCAGAAATATTAAATCTTTGTTTGGACATGCTTGGGAATTCGCAACAATAAATACTTGGAGGGATTTTATGACTCGATTGATAACAGTGCTCATGCCGTGGTTGGAGATGCAGTTATGTAGTCTCAAGTGCCACATCGCAGGTTCATAGAGTCCAGGCAACAATAGCTATCTTTTTTGGGCACCACATAGGGGTTAGTTGTTGTTGTGCAAGAAAGACTAATTAAATCTTAATATAAGTGAACCTCTATTAGTGGATGTTGTGCAAGTTTTGACTTTAAAAGTTTGTAGAATGCAGTTTTCTTCCAAAGAGATCTGAAGGCTGAATACCTTGAGAGGGGTGTGGACCTAACGACTCTTTATTATTATGATATAATGTATATTTTTGACATCTTTGAAAATGGTCTAGTCCTCTTTTCGGCAGACCTATAGGAAGTTCTAGTGATAATATGGACTGTCATACAATTGTGGATGTCTGAGAACCTGTGGGCTGATAAATTGTGAAGCAAGAAATGCAGAGAGAAAGAATAGAACAGAAAACAGTATATTAGAATATAAGAAGAAGAGTACAAAATGAGTACATGAAGAGGATATAAAGAAGTAAGTATGCAAAGGGAAATAACTGAGCTAAATAGGATCAAGCAAAACAAGAATAGAAAGTACAACTGGCAGTGTACAGTCAGCCTATTGAGGTTACATTATATTTAATACTCCCTCTTAAACTCAACAGTTACAAGAATCAGCACTGATTATGCCTAAGTGTTGTCTTTGAAAATCAAAAACCGATTTTCCCAGTGGCTTTGTAAAGACATCAGCAAGCTGATCTCAAGAACCACATAATTGTAGTACAATATCACCATTAATGACTATCTCACGTATGAAATGAAAACGAGTGTCAATGTGTTTGCTTTTCTTGTGAAACACATGATTTTTGGATAGAGCAATTGCTGAAGTATTGTCACAGAAAATAGGAGTTGGATCATTTTCTGTATGTGACATATCTTTCAATATTCTTCTCAGCCACACAGCTTGACAGGAAGCTGAGGTAGCAACGACATACTCTGCCTCTACAAAAGATATTGAAACAATTGGCTGCTTCTTTGATGGCCATGAGATCAGGTTCGTGCCCAGTTGAAAAACATGTCCAGATGTGCTTTTCCTGTCATCTAGGCTACCTGCAAAATCACTATCTGTGTAACCAGAAAGTTGATTACTATCAAATTTAGTGTACCATAAGCCAAAATTGAGAGTTCATGCAACATATCTCAAAATTCGTTTCGCCATTTTCCAATGAGAATCTTTTGGGGATTCCATGAATCTAGAAACAAGGCTGGCTGCATACATAATGTCAGGCCTAGTTCCTGTAAGATACAACAAACTACCTACTAATCTTTTGTATAGAGTAGGGTCCACTATAGGGCCTTCATCTTTCTTGCTCAATTTTGTGGCTAGGGGTATAGGGGTTTCTGCTGGATTGCATTCTTCCATGCATAATCTTTTGATGATGTCTGCTGCATACTTTTTCTGACAGACAAAAATGTCTTTGGTTGATTGATCAACCTCAATCCCTAAAAAATATTTCATTATGCCAAGATCTGTCATCTCAAACTCAGATTGCATGGCATGTTTAAAATTTGTTAACTCAAGATTTCTCGTATAGATCATGTCATCAACATATAAACATACAATCAAAATTTTACCGTGCTGATCTGTTTTGGTGTAAAGAGTTGGCTCATTTTGACTTATGTTGAAACCACTTTGGATCAGGTAAGTGTCAATTCTGTTGTACCAAGCTCTTGGAGCTTGCTTTAAGCCATACAAGGCTTTCTTCAACCGATATACTTTGGCTGGCTACTCTTGGACTTCAAATCCAGGTGGTTGATTGACATAAACTTCTTCTTCTAAAAAACCATTCAGGAATGTTGACTTGACATCCATATGATATACTTGCCATTTTTGTTGGGCTGCCATGGCCAATAGAGTCCTTACAGTGTCTAATCTTGCCACTGGAGAAAAATTTTCACCATAATCAGTACCAGGTTGTTGTGAGAATCCTTTGACAACAAGTCTTGCCTTGTGTTTTTCGATCTGCCCTTTTTGATTGACTTTAGTTTTGTAAACCCACTTGACACCAATACTCTTCTCGTGACTTGGAAAATCAACAAGATCCCATGTCTTGTTCTTCTCAATGGAGTCAATTTCTTGGTTCATGGCTTGAACCCAATGTGGCTCTTTAGTTGCTTTCTTAAAAGATGTAGGTTGACATGACATTAAAGCAAAAAGGTTGTGTTGTTCAAAGTCATCCAACTGCTGATGGATTTCTCTCAAACTTCGAGTTCTCTTATTTTGTGGTTCAGAGAATTATTCTCTGCTGGAAGTTGAGTTATCCTGAGTATTTTCAAGTTGTCTTTGTACTTGCAATCTTGGAAGAATAGTTTGAAGTACTTGTTGTTCTGAATTTTCTGCGATTTCATAACTTGGCAGCAATGGATTTTGACTATCCATTTGTTGACTTTCTGAATCATTCCAAAATTGATTTTCCAGAAATTTTACATCTCTGCTGAGAATTAGTTTCTTGGAGATTGGATTGTAAAGTCTATAAGCTTTATATGTTTCACTATATCCAGTGAAAATACATTTCTCACTTCTGTCATCAAGTTTCTTCCTTAACTCTGAAGGTATGTGAGCGTATGTTATGCATTTGAATGTCCTTAGATGCGCAACATTGAGCTTTGTCCCACTCCATGCTTCTTGGGGGAATTTTAGCTTTAGTTTTGTGGTTGGAGATCTATTCAAGAGATAAACTGAGCATGCTACTGCTTCAGCCCAAAAGATATTTGACAGACTTTTCTCTTTAGGAAGTGTTCTTGCCATATTCATTATTGTCTGATTTTTCCTTTCAACCACTCCATTCTGTTGTGGAGTATACCTGGCTGTTGTTTGCATGATAATGTCTTGTGATTTGCAGAAATTTCCAAATGCTCTGGAGTTATATTCTCCTCCTCCATCAGACCTGAGTGCTTTGATATATTTTCCACTCTGTTTTTCAGCTTCTGCCTTGAATTCTTTGAATTTTGCAAAAGTTTCAGACTTGTGTCTAAGAAAATAGATCCATATTTTTCTACTGAAATCATCAATAAACGTTAGAAAATAAAAGTTGCCACCTATTGACTCTGTTTGCATTGGTCCACATAGGTCAGTGTGAACAAGTTCAAGATGTTGTTTGGCTTGATTGGAAGACTGTGAAAAACTAGTTCTCTTATGTTTTCCAAGTATGCATGACTCACATGGGGGAATTTGCTCTTTAAAGATGGGAAGACCTTTGACCATGGAGTGCTTCTGAAGAAGACTTAGACTCTGAAATGGTAGATGTCCAAATCTTGTATGCCAAACCATTGTTTCATTCAGGGTAGATGCACTCTGTGCATATGGTTGACTCAGATTTGCAGTTCTGAGTGTAAGGTGAAACATCCTATTCTGAGTCATGTGGATTTCAGAAATCAATTTTCTGCTTGGGATTTTGTCATATATCTTGCAAGATGCTCTCTCAAAAAGTACCTTATAGCCATGTTCAATGAGCTGTCCTACACTTAGCAAATTATGTTTCAGATCTGGAACATGATAGACGTTGTTTATGTCTTTCTTTACATTCTATTTAGTAAGAACATGAACAGATCATTTTCCTTGAACTTTGACTAAGTAATCATTTCCAAGTGTAATATCAGATGAGATTGAAGAATCAATGCATGAAAGTAAATCTTTGTTACCTATCATGTGATTGCTGCATCCACTGTCCAGCAACCAGAGATCTTTAGGTTGTTCTTTAGTCTTGTGGCATGAGAGAAACATACCTCCTGAGGTTTCTCCCATGTGATTTGACACATGTGCTCTGCCTGAGAGTTGATCTACTTGCTTCTTCCTGC
>ML779358.1:92665-104886 GCA_009831015.1 Picea engelmannii
AAAAATTATAATTTTTAGGATTTTTGGAAAATTTTGCACTGACAAGGTCCACGGTGGCAGAAGGCGGAGGTTGTGGAACATATTTTGATGGATCAATGACTGATATAAATTTGCAAGTTTCTGGAAAACCTTTATAACATGCTATTTGATACCTCGATGTGAAAAGTTACCAAAGGTAAGTTTGATAGGCCTGTGGGTTTTGGGAAAAACTGTATAACATGCTACTCGACACTCAGATGGGAAGATTCCACAAAGGTTTTGGTGATGGATTTTCATGAAAATTTTACATTAGGCTTGTGTAAGGTTTTGTCGATGGGATTTTCAGGAAATTTTACCAATAGGCTTGTGGGAGGTTTTGCCAATGGGATTTTCGGGAATTTTTACTGATAGGCTTGTGGGAGATTTTGCCAATGTATTTTCCGAAAATTTTTGTCGATAGGCTAGCAGGAGGTTTTGTCAATGGGATTTTTAGGAGATTTTTTTATAGGCTTGTAGAATGTTTTGGCGATGGATTTTCGGGAAAATTTTTCCAATAGGCTTGCGGAAGGTTTGACCGATGGGATTTTTGGGAAATTTTGTCAATATGCTTGTAGGAGGTTTCACTGATTACTTTTTGGGAAAATTTTCTAATGGGCTTGCGAAAGGTTTTTCCGATGATAGGTGCAGGTCATATTAGTAGGCTGCCACAGTAGTGTCAAATAGTTTGAAGATGAATTGAACCTGTATCAAGGATCACTACAGTAGGGCTTAAACAACATTTTTAGTGGGTTGAAATCCTGAGAAATATGTCTACCATTGGTATAAAAGGTCTCTACTTTCTAATTGAAATAACTCGGTAAGAGGTTTCCAACAAGCCATTATGAGCACAAAACAAAGCTTGTATGAGACACTTATGTACCATATTACTTCCAAAGGGCATAACTCTTTGTTCAGAAGTCAGTTTGGGGCATAAGAGGAATCTTTGGAAATATCATGGACCATAGAAGATAGCCATTGAAATATAAATGAAATATGGGTACCCTAAATTGTACAAGATGGAATAGAAGACACTTGTAGCATAGAGGGATAAAAATGAGAAAAAAAACCTAAACTTCTACAGACCATAATTATCATCCCAGAGCTCAGATTTTGGAAAATGAGCAGTCATCAGAAAGTTGTATAAGAGAGGAATGTGTTTAAAGAATCATAATTTAACTAGAGAATTATATTCAAAATTAAAAAGTTGTTGTGTGTTCACAATCATAAATTCTACCTGCACTCGATATAAAAGTTTTTATGGTTCTTGATGGATTTTTTTCTATAGGTGGAAGAAAATGGTCTCTCAAAAAAATGGCAATAGTGAAAATAGGGCATAAGGATTTAGTTCTCTCAAGAAATATCTATTCATTTTATAGAGTTGCAGGGAAAGGGTAGTTGGACTCTATGAACCATGTAACTACTCAATATGAGAATTTTCCAAATAATGTCAAATTTTGGAAAAACATCCCCATGTATTAAAGGTACATGCCAAAGGTGATCATTGTTTCAAAAAGAGTGTTGATACTCATTATAGTGCCTATGCATAGGTATAGAGACACATTGGAAATGCAATATCCTGGTAATGGAAAAATGGGTTGAGCTTAATAACATGACATTGTTAATAAGCAAGGAAACATTCAAGCATAATTTTTTTTTTCCAGGAATTGCTAACAAGAAGATCAAATGTCATGAGTGAAGATTGTGTGGATTTTGTTGCAAATTATGATTCTAGGGTCCAATGGATAGGAAATCAAGGCAAAGCTTGTAGAGTTGGATGGGACAATAAAGAGTTGCAAAGGGAAGTGCATAGCTACATAGCAGGAAATAAAAAAAATATTGATAAATAGATTAGAAAGAGCAGAGCCAAATTTGTATTCAACTGCTATAGAGTCTGAATGGCTTGCAAGGAATAATCAACAGAGATTCTCACATAAAACATGAAGCCAATACGTGAAGAATGTCATTAATGGGCATAGAAAAGAAAGGTAAGACTTCATAACCATTAAGGTAGAAATGTAATGATGAATGAAGAGATTTCCACAAAAGAAAAGAAAGGAACTGAGAGACGACGAGTGAGTAATGGGATGCATGGATATTGAAGGATTCGAGGACAACTACATGGAGAACAAGATTCTAAAACACATATGCACTAGAGTGCATGAAAGGAGTGATGCATGATGCATACAATAAATCTAGAATGCATGTGGATGAAGTAGATATGTTGAGATTGAATGCTTAATGCATATTAAGGTGCATTTTTGCATGTGGACATGTCTAAACATGTTTGTAGCATGCTTGTAGACTAAGAGTAGTCTATTGTTATATGTGAAATAATGATGTCATGATAATTGAATAAGACTAAAGATGAATTGTGTATCCAGGAAAAATATTTATAGAATTGTTGAAAATGATATTGATGATGTTGCTGCTATATATGAAATACACCACATGAAGAAAAATGATGATGGTAAAATTGTGATCAAAGGTTGGTGAGGGGAGCCTGCGAGCTTCTACAAAATATCATCTGATTAGGTAGAATCAAGTAATGTAATAAAAACTATGCAGGTATGCATTTGAGTTGCTTATGATGCATAAATGATGAAGGGAATTGAGGCAAGAGTTTCCATAGATAAATTTCAATATTTTAATGGATGTAAAGGTAGAGGGCCTTGAGTATACAAATGTTGTTTAATGCTCATTTATGACAATTTTAATTGTATTTGCACCCAAGGTTTTGGAGGAGTTGCGTGTAAATCAATAGTGTGTGTGCACCCAGGAAGATACATTGTATGACACCAAGAAGGATCAACATCTAACAATCCAAAGCAATACCGTGTGCACCAACCTAATTTTGTACTGCGCACAAGGAATTAAGAAGAGACTCCATGCAAACCAAATCTGAGCATATCTTTGAGAATCTTTGTAAATGATTTTATAACAACTCGAATGATCACGATAAAGGGTATGGATGAGATATAAAGTTAGTTAGAATTTCCATGCTCTAGAAAATATATGGGGGATTTATGCATATAAATAAAGTGTGTAGGACTTGTCTTCACTCGAGAGAGTGGAGTAGAGATGTGGAGAAAATAGTTCATGATTGTAAGGGAAGAGAAAAATAAAGTTGGAACATAGTGTACGTTCCAACTAGAGTGTGTTGATGGGTCTGAATGGAATGTCAAGTAGGTAAGGGAGAATGTCCGATCCTAGGTTCCAATTAGACCTACTCTCATTTGGTATAGTGTTTCCGATGAGTATGTGGGTCTTGTTGTCGCTCAGAAATAGAAGAAAAAAGGGAAAGATAACGAGCTGCCCCCCAAAGAGTTCTAATTAATTCTAAATATAATCTAATTAAAATAAGTGCAAACTAACTAATCTAAATATTTTTAATCTATCCCGCGGGAGAAAAACTAATATATGAATATAGTATAAGATGATGTCACTAGTTGCAGAAATAGTTCATGACAAATAACAATATATGAAAATGATAATGCAATAGATGTAAACGCAAATAGTTACAAATTATACCCGCAAAACCATTCATGTATCCATTAGAAATCCTAAATGCATAAACATCTTAAATAACATGTACAAAAATAGCTCATATAACAAATTATTGAAGAAATTCATGAAACAACCACACATAAAGAATAGTCCCATATACAATGGTGAAACAATTATGATCTCGAAATTCCTTCTGCTCTTTATTGAATCAGATATAAGAGTACCATCTGAAGCTATAGTGGGATAAAAATTCCCCCCTTCGTACAATGAATTCTCTTTTATAAAATAAGATAGACTCTTCATTTCCTATAATTGTTCATTTCTTTCAGCTACAACTTTTCATTTCGTCTCCCTTCATTTTTTTATCTTACAATTTGAATTTCTCTTACATATTTATTAATAAATATATTTCACTATGGAAAAAAGTTAAGAAGAGTTTTAATTTTGTCATATTCACATTGTACGAATCCCATGAGTCATCATTATTGGAAATATCTTCAATTCCACCCAACTACGTCCACTTTTGTTCTTCAAATTTTCCAAGCATTTTAGTGATCAATATGGTAAAAATGACTTTACTAAAATATTCTTCATTTTTCCAACTTTCCAACGAGCTATCTCACGCTTTATTTGACCACCCAAAACTTGAGATACACATTTTCACTACAAGGAAAAGACTCTCTAGAGGAGGTTATACCGGAGGTTTTTAGTGTTACAAAATTGAAAAAATTGTCAAAAAAATCTCCACGAAAACATATGTTTTTGCGGAGATTATAATGGAACTTCATTATAACTAAAAAAAATCGGGTAGGCAGAGGTTGTAGTGGATTTTTTTCTATTCGATGGACTTCATGGTCTATACGCACATGTGTGTTCTCAAACATAAAGCATCAATGCCTACATTACACTGAAAGCACCAGGCCAGTGTTAAAATATTGGGGCACCGATGCGTTTATACAAAATAACGCATTAGTTCTTTAATAAAAACAACACACAGGTGGAATCTATGATACCAAGCACCAATGTGTTCTATAACTTAAAACATTGATGCTTAACATTACAAGAAAGCACCGAGCCTGTCCAAAAATGATTGGGGAACCGATGCTCTTATAAGTAATAATGCACCAGTGCCTTAATAAGAATAAGGCACCGGGTGAATCTATGATACCGTCAGCGGTGCATTAAAAAACAAACCCTATCGGTGCATGATATTCTGAACACACTGAGGTAGAATTTCGATACAGAAGCACCAGTGTGTTTATTAATTAAAATCACTGATAAATGTTTTTTATTATTATAATTGTTGGTTAAATTAATATTAAGATCGGTATTGGTTCCTTGTATATCATCGCCGATGCAAATTTAATTATGACATCGATGCTTTGTATCTTGAAACACACATGTGTTGTTTATCATTAAACGCACCAGTGTTGTCTATTATTAAACACACCGGTTGTCATTTTATCTTTTTAGAAACACTAACCTGTGACAATACATAATTATTGTTATTTTTTAATTACATTGTTCATAAAAAAATTGATATATATTTTATAATAGTATTCATATAAATTAAATTTTGATTAGTGCATTTGGATATGATGTTTGGATTAATTTGTTATATCATCAAATTTCACATCTCCTCATTATAATATTTAATCATCCATATATTTAATCAATGATGTAACATTCACAACAACATTGGACAACACAATAGAACAAAATAAAACATATTTTATTATATATGAATAATAGACTCTTTGTCATACAAAATTGGTCGACACTTATCGGTAACCCCTTGTCTTTCAATTGAGACACTATGTCCATTACATTAAACAAAATGTTTGATTTTCACAGACAATTATTTCAAAAAATACAACAACTTGCTCATATATTGATCATCATTCTTTGTTGGAACTATTGTAAGTGCTCGAGCTACTTCCACGACTTGGGTTATTTAGTTGAATGTTTTTTTTATTGTATCGATTGTTTTCCACTTATTCAAATGATTACATCTACAAAAATAAAAATAAAGTGTAATGAGTGTATCTACATTTGTGAGAATAAAAAAACTGAAATAAATAATATACATGAATGTAAATTGAACAACGACATAGCATAGCAAGAATTGAGTCCTGAATGACACACATTTTTTCAAAACCAATTCTCATGCCTTATGTCAATAACTCTTCTGTTGTCACATTTTCATACTTTGTTTTCTGCAAGTTTTATACCCCATAATAAATCATAGATTTAATATAAAAGATTTTTTTTATTTCATTAATTATAAAGTGAGAGAAGTAAAATAACATAAGTTACTTACAAATTTCACAATTAATTTTTTATATGCTAACATATAATCACAACCCTTACTTAACCCAATGTCAATCAATTCTTGCGATGACTCTTCGTTGTATGTTAGCACCTGTTTAAATACATTCAAGGATGGATATTGTAAAACAAATTATGTTGGATTACTGAGAGGGGGAGTGAATCAGTGATAGAGATTTTTAATCATTTTAACCACAATATGCAAGTGTTATTTATCTTTATGATCAATATATAATTATCATCCAATAAGTGCAGAGTAAATAAACCATGGACAAATGAACAATCATACACATATACATTACACCAATATTTTTTACGTGGAAACGCAATGCAGGAGAAAACCACATAATGTTTTTTTTTATTTGTCTTTAAGAATTACATTCATTGGAAGCACCAACTTCCTTTGTTTTCTAGTTGCAACTGGAAGGAGGCTCTGACCCCCTATTTTCAAGCTACAACCTGAGGGAAGCTCCAACTCCCCAATTCTCTGGCTATGACCAAAAGGAGGCTACAGCCCCCTATGTTCTTTGAATACAACTGGAAGGCAAATAAAACCACCTATCATTTCCTCATCCAACCGACCTGAAATATAAGTGCCAAATGTAGAAACTGAATATGTCATTGTCACAACCTGTTATGTCAAATCTGTCACTGAGAAACCCATCACTGTATACTCATCAACCAATTTGATTTGATCACATATACCTCAAACACTATACCACAAGTTTGTACCTCAAACCATGTGCTAGAACCTCATTGTTATACAACCTCTATCTGTTCCAATAACTTCAACAACATACCTCAACCAAAATCCCTCAAACATGAACCAATATTAAACTTCAGTAGATCTACCTCAGATCAACTCTACAACAAGCCCTAAACTTCCAAGAGGGCATCCAACAGATTTACAAGGAAAACCCTCAACCAAATTCATAAATTCAACACTATACATATGAAAACCATACTTTTTTTCTTCTTGTAGCGTTTTGCTGCTGCAATTTTCCCAACGCACTTTTTTTGCCGTGGTTTTGCTTCGCGATTTTTCTGCTGCACTTTTTCTACTGCGGTTTTTCTACCGTGATTTTTCTACCGTACTTTTCCTGCTGTGATTTTTCTGCCACACTTTTTCTGCGGCACTTTTCTTGCCACACTTTTTTTGCCACAGTTTTCCTGTCGCGAATTTTCTGCCACACTTTTTCTGCCGCATTTTTTCTATCTCACTTTTCCTGCCACACTTTTTCCACTGCACTTTTCTCTATCAATAATACCTGCCCAAATAACCTTTCACAAAACATATATTCAATGATATTCAATAAGTGCTAATGGGAGAGCCTTTCTCTCTTATTTATACTTCCATGTAGCTTCCCCAAGGGGTTACCTTTTAACTAACTTAACCAACTTTCCTTCTTTTAGGGCTAACCCACTTCTAACCACTTGTCCACTTAACTTAACCACTTTGTCCACTTAACGTAACCACTTTCCACAAATAGTAGGTTCTCCACTCCTAGTTGCAACTAACTTTATTATTTAATTAATTTCTTTTGCAACCACTTTGATTTATCCATAAATAGTAAACTCACTACTTCTTGTTGCAAYGACTTTATTATTCAAATAATTTCTTTTTGCAACCACTTTGACTACTTTATTATTTAAATAATTTATCTTTACTCACAACTTCTTGTTGCAACTAAATTTTCTATAATTAGTCAATTCATAACTTCTTTTCCCTTAACTAACTTCTTGTTGCAACTACTTTATTATTTAATTTATTTCTTGGTCAACCACTTTGACTATTCAATCTTCTCATTACAACTATTTTACCATAATTACCAAACTCACAACTTCTTGTTGAAATTAATTTATTTTTAATTATTTTATTAATGCAACAACTATACCCATGATTAAATCGTAGTTACCATCAATTTGAATAGTACACTTCTTCTAAGAGCTTCTAGAATAATTGACTTATTTGACCTTCAAAGGGCTTCTAGATAACTCATGAGGGTTCAACTTCATATGGCCATAACTCTCTAACCGTGAGGCGTTATGTGACGTCTAGATATCACGGGAAATGGCATGACATATACTATCCATATAGAATAGTATTACCTATAAATTCACAGATATTCATGCCTTTATACCTTAAACAATCTTAGGTCCCTTACTCATGCTTTTGTGCTACCAGAATTCTCCAAGGTTTGAAATCAAGCAGTAAGGGTTGAAATAAATCTACAATATCACTCTCTAAGGGTTGACATCAATGACAACCAACTGTCCATCAACCTACGCCAACTTTATAACAATGTCCCCCTTTGCATTGATGTAAACACCAACATTGATGAAAACACTTAGTCATGATAACATTCATGCTTATACTCCTCATTAAAGTTTTTGTCTCTCCCCCTTTGACATCAATGGAAAAGGGTATCTCCCTTTGGGGATACTCAGCCTGTCTAAATGCCTTTTATATTTCTTTGTGTTTCTAAGCCTATGATTACTCTCTCTCTCCTTTCATATGAATAATATATCTCCCTTTGACAAAGGGTATCACTTTGATGCAACACTGAAGGCATATCACTCATGCTTCCCTTGTGACAATTGCTCCCCCTGGAAACATGCCTCTGTTCTCTAACTCCAAGCATATAACTCTCTATCCTGCATTTGATGAATCTCTTCCCCTAGAATCATACCTCTATTCTTACCTTTTTGTATGAAAACTTCTCTAAATAATATTTCTACCTATATTTTTTGTTATGTTTATCTCTCTTGAATTCTCTGCAAGATATTGTGTAGAAAAGTATAAGTCTTCATGTACCTCCTGCCTTTTGGAGTTATTGTCCATTGGTGCTTCCTTGTGTAATCAACTAACATATATGAAAAGAATTCAAGAATAAGCATTCAAATATTCCTTTGTAATTATCATCCATTATGATAATGTTCCTTTGTCTCTAAACCACTCTCTGAACCAATCTATGAATCCATACTCTCGTCCACTATCATATATTTGTCCAAACCTGTTAAGTGTTCTTATGAATCCATCTCTATACATACTGTCCAAGACTCTGCTACACAATTGCCCATAATTTTGACCCATCTGTCACTGTATTATCATGAAGTCTTCACTACCGCAATTGTTCAATCTATCATATTGTACTTCTACTAACCGACTGCTTTGAATATGTCTAGTCAAACTCTGCAAGTTGCTCGAAGGATTGTTCTCTTGTATGTCTCAGCTACCACATATACTCCCCATGTCTAATATTCATATTACCTGGGAGTATCTAGGCCAGATGGCTCAGAAAAATTCCTGCTCTAATGCAGAGTCATCATCATCTTCATCGGTAGATTCACCATCCCTCTCAACTCTGACTTATTTCTTTCTATCTATGGATTCATCTTTCACTACAATACCTGAAAGTGCATTCTATTGAACCTATTCCTTATTTATTTGTCCTTCTTTTCTTTCATTTATTTTCCAAACCTTTCTGTATCTGACATCTTCCTTTTTCTTTGTAGATTTGTCTTCATCTCGTTTTATTGCCAATATTGGGATCTTTGGGACCTGGTCTTTGTTCATGTGTTTTTCTTGTTTTCTTATCCATACTTTTTTATATATGATATGAATGTTCTCTTTCATGTAAGTATCAATCACGCTTTTACAATCATGAGCTATGTGTCCATAGTTATGGCATTTGTAACATTCAATGTTACGTGGGGCCACATAATCATTTCTTGCTTGAACATTTCTTTGATAATCCCTACAATATGCAACCTTATGTCCAAAGTTAGTGCAATAAAAACAATGACCATAAAAGAAATTTACATGCCTGAGAGTGAATGATCTTCTTTGTGGTGTAGTCCTTCTAAATTCCTTCCTTGAATGATCATGATCATGATTGGATATTCTTTGTGGCTTGAACATGGATGGTCTTCTTGAAGATGTATCTTTATTAGTTTTCTTAGATTTTGGTTGACCATGGTTCCTTCCTTTGATTACTTCTGCATAACTCTTTCTCTTTTCTTCATTCTTCTTTTCTAGCAAACCAGAGTGCTTCTCTTCATTCTCTACAACTGATGCAGATGTTTCTGTCTCTTCAACGTTCTTGTTGAGTTGGACGATTTTACTTCTCAATATGATAACTTCTTCTTCAAGCTTCTCAACCTCTTCTTATTTCTTCATTATCTGAGATTTCACGACTTCTTCTTTTCTCTTCACTTCTTCAAGATGGATTTTTAATGTGATTATTTCTTCTTCAAGTCCTTTCTCTTCTTGACCAAACTCTTCCTTAAGATGGTTTAGATCATTAGTTATTTCCTTAAGATGATCTTTCAATATATTCTCTCTCATTTCTGGTTCTTCCTTTTGTGCTTCTATGTTGGCTTCCAAATATTTCTTTTAATCTTCAATATTTTCTTCGATCTTTCTGTCTTCTTCTCGCTGAGTTCTTAAGTTTTCGATGACCTGCTGGGCTTCTTAAAAATGTGAACACTTTCATTTTGTTTAATCAATTATTGCTTGAGTGATTTTGTTTCTTCTCTTTATTTTCTTAGTTCATCTAAAGCATTGATCAGTTCTGCTTCATAATTTCTTATATTTCAATTAGTTTTTCTGTCTCATTTCCTGCATGGCATTCCATTTCAAGATGTCCACATTTTTCAAAATTAAAGAAAAACAACATACTTTTGTTAATCATTTACCCTTCATCTTCTAAATCTGTTTGACATGATCAACATCTTTCTTCTTGATTTGTACCTGTTGTAAATGTGTTGAACCTGCACATAATAGATCTAGCTTGGAATTGACATACACAGTTGCATAGAAAATATGAGAAAAGAGTAGGAGAGAAAGGATGGAAGAATTCTCATTAACCAAATGAATTAATGATAATTTACACATGATATACTCTGTATAACTCAAATAATTCGCATTGGACGAGAAGCCAATGCACCATAGTGGTGGTCTAGAGTGATATAGACACACACCATCAGTTACGGGAGTAAACTACCACCTAGTCTAGTCTTTTAGGCAGTTACAGAAGTGAACTGCCACCTAGTCTAAGTTAACTAGTTTCTCAGTCTTCAGTTAACTGACAAAAACAAAGTGAAGTGAGGATGAGATTAGGGGATCATGAGTAATGTGCTAGTCTAGTGATGATCCCAAGGAAAATGCGCATTAGTTGGTGATGATCCCAAGGACAATGTGCATTAGTTGTTGATGATCCCAATGCTACATGGTGATAATCCCAATGTGGCATCTAGAATCCACTCAACTAATCAAACTGAAGTGTGAACTAAAGAGAATATTCTCCTAGAGGAATATTCTCCCTAAACTATAAGAGACTGAACAATGACTAATAAACATAGGGAAAACCTTAGGAAAAATAAATCATAGGTGTGTGTGAAGTATCTCCAACACCCCTTATGAACATCACTATGGTGAAAATAATGAATGGGTCCCAGCAACGAGGCCATGTTAGGTACCCAAATACAAAAGATACATTGAAATAAACGAGGAAAGAAGGGAAACCTCATGGGAAACCCCCATCCCCCCTCAAAGTACAATGTATGTAAAACCAAGAATTGACAGTTTCTAGGCAACTGTGTCCTTCACTCCAAGACGACTCTACAGAGAATGAAACTTCTCCTCAATGAAGGTCTTGGTGAAGATATAAGGAAAAAATCTAGGTTTTTGATCCCCTCATGTACTAGGTCCCATATGTAGTTCATGTTGATCTCGATGTGCTTCGTCTGCTGCCTCTGAACTGGATCTCTGCATAAATTCAGAGTGCTCTGTTTGTCACACGAGATGGCGATCGACCAATGAAACTGAATTCCCAACTCAGTGAGAAAATGTTGTATCCATATAGTCTGAATGGTTATGTTAACTAACCCTCTATACTCTGCCTTGGTTGAAGATAGAGGAATAGCAACCTGCTTCTTGCTTGACCAACAGATAGGCCTGGAACCAAGACTTAGTGAGTAACTAGATGTGGACTTGTTATCAATGTGATCACCAACCGAGTCAAAATCAATGAACCTGATGAGGTCCAATGTAGAGTCCATTGCATAGTGAATCCCAAAGGTGATGGTTCCCTGTATGTATCGAAGGATAATCTTTGCAGCCTTCTAATGTAGCTCATGTAGCTCCTGCATGAACTTGGAGACTGCTCCAACTACATAGGAGAGGTCTGGTATGGAGTGTGTGAGATACAACAAGCTCCCCACTAGTTGTTTGTACAATGTGTTGTCAACTAGTGGATTGTCCCTGCCATCCTCAAGCCCGACTCCTGATAGGAAAGGAGTCGGGGAAGACTTTTAGTCTGTCATGTGAAATCTCTCAAGGAGATCTCATGCATACTTGGCCTGAGACA
>ML779358.1:107588-118100 GCA_009831015.1 Picea engelmannii
AATGTACAAAGTTCTGTGATAGTAGGTAGGAGTCCATCTTGGCATACCATGCCCTCAGAGCCTACTTGAGGCCATAAAGAGACTTCTTTAATTGATAGACGAAAGATGAATCTTACATAAATCCCTGGGGTTGCTTCATATAGATTTCCTCAGAGAGATCACTGTGAAGAAATGCATTTTTCATGTCCATATGATGGAATTCCCATCCCTTGGCTGCCGCAATGGAAAGTGCCAAACGTATGGAATCCATCTTCACTACTAGAGTGAAGTTCTCATCATAGTCAATTCCATGCACATGCTGAAAGCGTTTGGAAACTAGCTTGGCTTTATATCTTCTAACCTATCCATTCATTGCGCTTTTGGTCCTATATACCAATCTGCAGCTGTCAAGTTTCATTCCTGAAGGAAGGGAAACCAGATCTTAAGTATGGTTCTCAAGGAGGGAGTTGTACTCCTTATGCATGGAAGATTCCCAAAAGGGATTTCCAGCATCCTCACCATAAGACTATGGATCTAAAGATTGAACCAAGAAAATATGTCTGGGTGGCATCAATTCAGTGGCAGCGAGTGCAAGAGGAGGCTCCTCAAAATCAGATTGAGTCCTCCTAGTATCAGTTGGATCCCCAACAAAATCCCCTGCATCATGAAGAGTAGTCTTGGCCCACTTGGGTCTCTGCTCTGGCTCTACATCAACATCTGGATGCACTGAATCTGCATCTGACTGTACTGAATCTACATCTGACTGTACTGAATTTGTATCTAGATCATATGAATCCTCTGAATAAAAAATCTCATATAAATAAGAGTTGGCATGTGCATTCTCATCATATCTGACAGGTGGAAGAACAAAAGTGTATGCATGCGGCTGCAGAGGTACATGTGAGACACTTTCCTCGAATTGGACACTACGTTCAATGATGAGCCAGTCTGGGGAAAAATATCAATGATTCTATATCCCTTCACATCGTTGTGGTATCCAAAAAAGATACACTATGTGCTCTGTGGATCAAGTTCCTTCCTCTTCTCAGAGGGAATCCTAGCCCATGCACATGAACTGAAAATATAGAAGTGGGTCACTTCCAGTTTGAGGTCGCTCCAAGCCTCATAAGGGGTCTTATCCTTGACATATCTATGGGGAGATCTGTTTTGGATCTAGGTTTCACAATTAAGTGCTTCAACCCATAATCTCTGTGGAAGTGACTTTGCATGTAGCATGCAAGATGCCATCTCTTTTAGAGATCTATTTTTATGCTCAACAACTTCGTTTTGCTGTGGAGTATAAGGAACCATGTGCTGCAACTAAATCCCTTCCTCATGAAAAATATTTTGTATCTCATGGTTGAAATATTCTCCCCCATTATTTTTTGGAGGAATTTTATTTTCTTTCCCGATTGTGTCTCAACAAGGGCTTTGAAATCTTTGAGGTGTTGAAAGACCTCTAATTTTTGCCCGAGAAAGAAAATCCATGTGAAGCATGAGAAATCATCAACAAAAATGAGAATGTACCTTTCTTTGTTGATTGATGGATGCAAAAAAGGACCCATGAGGTCAGTGTTCAGGGGTCCTAAATCCCTTTAACTCAACAGTAGGAACCAAACCTGCCACCGAGGCCCAATTAGGCTCTGTAGCGTTTAATGGTGGAATGGTTCTCCAGATCTTACGATCCAACCAAATGATTGATGGGATTTACGTAATGATTGATAGTACATCTTCTTGTGAAAGATACTCCTTCAGTTCAAATGTTATCTTTTTGGTATTTTCTCTTATAGGTGGGACTGATACAAGATAAATGCTAGTTTAAACCAGCTGGGTAACAAAAGGGGAAAGGAAATAACTACTGAAAAAGGATGGGTTCGAGATAACCCTTTTGCTCAAGCATGCAAACAATGATTCTTACACCTACAAAAAGCCTAGTACTAATACATTAACCTACTGGTGTTCTAATTATTGACTGAGATACGATTATCAGAAGAAAACATACATGCAATAAATGATGGCAAGAAAAATAGTTTCCTTAACTCTAATCATCGATCACATATTAACACAACGATTTACTTTTCATCATTAAAGAAAATAACTATAGAAATATTGAATCAGATAACTTATCAACAGATTCAGAGGCTCTTACTCGTTACAACATCCATTCATGAGATAAAATAAGAAATAATTCTTCTTCATATCCAATCACACACGCTTTTGATGAAAAACAAAAACTTGTCTCTGGTCCTAAACAAGACTTCTCAATTAAGGTAGCTCCAAAATAGTTCTTTACAAATCCAAAAATGAGAGTCTTTGCATAAACCATCGACCCCTTGCTAACAGTTCGATCCTCTTATTTATAACATGTTATTAACTAAAAATAACTATCAAAAGTGCAGCTAAGTAAAACAAAAACTCGCCACATGGCACTTTCATATCTCAGTCTTCTAAGAGTCATCAAATGATATCACTTGAGTGGATGCCTCTTCTCATACTCCAACCATTTGACGAATATTTCCTCTCACGTGTTGGAGTGCGGGATCCTGGGTTGATCCATCAGGGCCGAAAGGATCTCCTTGATATCCACTACCCATGCCTGATATTTGACTATTTTAGCACTTAATTGTTGTAGCCCCGTCCGAGCCTTGATGGGGTGCTCCATGAACTTTTGCACTTGTCATGGCGCCATGTTCGCCACCTTTGTTATCTCCATAGCCCATGGAAAGTTTTGTTCAAAATGTAATTTGACTATGTCATGCAAGTCGACAAAGTCATCGGGTGTTTCGAATTCTGGAAGGCCAATGTCTCTCATTGCTCAGTTGATTTTGGTCCAGCTCTTTTCAAACTTGGCCCACTTCTCTTGGATTTCCTGATGAGGTTATTGGGCCATTCTTACCCAATATTTGGATGACTTATTTATTCGTTCGATGTTGTTGTCCCTTAACATACGAATACCGTGTTCTTCGGCGTCTCTGCCCTTTTGAACTACGTTGATGTAATCAATTCTTTCCACAGCTTGGTGGGACTTCTCATACCACCTTTCCACATTTTTGCATGTCGCTAGCACCATCAAGGTGTCTTCTTGGAAGTCGGCTATCCCTGCAGTGAAAATGTGTCACTCATTTGTGAATTTACTGTAGGCGTCTTGGAATTCACTTCTCAAGAACATCGTGGTCTGTGTGGAGTCCTGATAGTATTTCGTCAAATGGCACAGATGTTCCAACTCCTTTAGAGAAGTGGCCATATCCTCTTCATCTTTTCTTTCTCTATCCAAGGTGGCATCTGTGATCGCCATCCCTACACCAATAAGCTCAGACATCTTGGCATGCTCGGTGCTGATCAATTTTTCCTCTATGGTGATGAGGATGGAGCGATCCAGACTAAGCCTCTTCTTCTTGGTGGTCCTCTTTACAATAGATTTCCTCTTCTAGTAATAGGAGATGACATGTATATCAACAAATTCATCCACGGGTTCGAGGATTTGTTGATCTCCCCAGGTAATCATATTTCTCAGTCTTTCGACGATGTATATTTGTTCAAGACTGGGTTCTTGGACCTCTTCCGTGTGTTCTGAAGGTATGACCTCTGGTTGTTTCTGATTGGGAGGTAGAGTACTAGATAAAATTGAAGCATCGAGGGTAGTCTCGGTACTTACTTGATAATCAACTATTGAAATGTTGATTTCCTACTGTGGAACTTCTTCCTTTTGTTCGCTCGACCCTGGCCCATTCGTAGGGCTATCCATTTGGGTCTTTGGTACATCGAGTAGCTCAGTGTCTAACAAAATTTTGACCTCCTGGTCATTCTATGGAAGGCCCTGAATTTGAGCATCGAGAGCTGGGGGAGATGCCTTCTCGGGCTCCTTTTCCTTTGTGATCTACACTAGAGCTACCAGGGACACCTCCAAACTTTCCTCATCATCATAGATTGTTATCAACTTATGGAGGGGGTTTGGTGCATTGGATCTCCCTGATGTTCTTGCTATCTTTGGCTGAGCTGAAATGTCCCCTGGCGATCCAGCCTGTGGCGCTGAAACTTCAGGGTTATCTAACTCAGTGATTTCTTCAATTTGTATTGGCTATGGACCCCTTGGAATTGTCTGGATTTTGATTGGGTTGTCGACAGGGACCCTTCTTATTTCTATGAGGTTTGGGTCATTCTATAGCTGATTGATTACTCTTTGTGCTTGTTCTATGATGAGAAATCCCCTTTCCCGTGCCTCTAGTGTCATAGGAAACCCCTTGTTCTGCATCGGAGCCACCAAGGAAACCTTTGTTGCCTCTATTGCTCTGATTTCTTCCCTGGCTCTGAGGGCCTCTTGAGTTGTCTTCTCTATTTTTGTCGCTTGTTCATCCAGGCTCATGGCCCTGAACCTAGTCATTTTTGGGTCGACCATCTTTTGTACCACCTCATCCCAGTCCTGGGAATTTTCTATCAAGACTTCATCTTTGAATTTGTCGTGGGCTTACGACCAATAGGACGACACTTATGAACCATGTTGCAAGATTGATCCCTTTGGATCATTCTTGCAGAATCGGACCGTCGAGAATCTAAACTCAAGTTGGCTCAGTCCTTATTGTTTGGATTGAGAAATATACTTTACCAAGTAGAACCCTACATGGAAACCATAGGGTATGAATGCTTGTTTCATGTCCTTGACCAAGGTGGCGTTGTAGCCTTGCAATATGGTTTGATAACATATTTCTCCTACGACAAGCCGGTTCGGGACATGAGCTAGTAGGATATGTGGTGCTCCGGTGTCCCTGAACACCCTACTGTAGGTGTCACGCTCGTCCAAGTACTAGTGACCTACCTTGGATATCATTTTCTTGGTTGCAAACGATAGTATTGGGAATTACTTCTTAAAAAGAATAAAATAAATTTGCACGATGAATTCATCACAGATGAGGGAGTAATAATTCTTATACCTATTTTCCCATAGCACGTTGAAGTAGACGTGGACTGGGAGCTCTGCAACATGCCAACTCAGATTCATGCTGGCAAAGATGTTTCTGGCACACATGACATCGAGAAAGTATGAATCCATGTGGAAAGCTGGTGTCTCTCCTTCCTTCGGTATCTGAGCCTGTTGTACACAGATGCTCAATTGTTTAGAAACTATTTCTCCCCAGTTTAAACCTCTCTCGGAGATTTCCACTGTGTAAGCCAAGGGCATCCATGCCTCTGAAAATCTGGAGCAGTCCTTCTCTCCATATAATCGACAGATGAGAGCCATCAAATAGATGTATGGCTCCCTTAAATTGGTTGTCTCGTACCAGCCAGTGCTCCAGTTGGTGAACTTCTTGTCCTCCCTCCACAATGAGGCCATCACTTGGATGGTATTGTGGCATTTGTAGAAATTCACAATGAAATATGTATTTAGATGCTCCTTGGGGTCTCTGAGTTTGTAGTATTTTTGAACATCTACCGGAAAGAACACTCCGACAGACCCACCATTGTCATCATTGATTAAACATTTATGTGTGTCTGTGTGGTCGATGAGCCACTTCATGAATTCTATGCAGGGAAAAACGGGGGTTCTTCTTGACACCATATGTAGGTACGACCGTCTGATGTTCGACAACACCTCGTCGTTGAGCACCCTTATGTCTGGATCAATATGTAAGAAATGTTCTAGGTATTCCTCTTGGCTGATCTTGTTAAAGAGTTCTCCCCAATGTGGGAGTGCCATTTTGGACCATGTGCTTTCCTCTGTATCACCAAAGGCTGGAGGATGGATGAAAACCTTCTTTTCTTCTTTCTTAATGACAGTTTTCGACCTCGAGGCGTATTCCAATTTTTTTCGATCCTTGGTGAAGAGCCTTCACCTACCTCTGGTTCTTTCATCTTCAGTGCCTTCGGTGATCGTCTAGTGGTTGGATTTCTTGGAAGAATTGATCCCACAACCTAAAATAAAATTTTAGAGACTTTGTAAAAAAAAACCAAATAAAAACATATAAATTATAGCAATGTAAAATTTACAGACTTGGATACATACATGTGAAGCTTGTTAAAACCTGGTTATTTTGATACTCACAGGATCTTTGTAGCCTTCGAATTACTCGTCTTGCTCCTTCAGATTCTATGGAATTTCCTTGTGCGCAGAATGATTTCGTTTACAATGGCTCAACAGAATTTAAACATGGAAGAACTTACTATGTTGCATCATCCATTCAATTCGGGTTATGAGTGAAATTTTAAAAAATATGCCATCAAATATCTATAACTAAAATTCATTGTGGGTTGAAGGCAGAGGCGCGGGTGGTGATGTGGTCTATCGGTGATTTCAAACGATTGTTTTGATTGGATCACGAGGTAGCAACTAATGCAGGATTTGGTATTAATTAGCTCCTTAAATGCTCAAAATCTGATTGTATCTAATGCTAAAATGTCCCATCGTGTCGCTCTCTCAGTGGGTGGATCGGGGATCGAGGATGTGTTATGAACATTTCCGTTGATGTCTTTCTACAAAAATCTCTGACGTCGATCAATTTCACCATATAATGATGTCGTGGAAAATATGACTCAAAGGTGTGACTCAGACCTAGGGAACCAAGAATGACTCGGGATAAAACTAGATCGTACGATCCTCCTACCGGGTAAAGACACATGGCACTGAAGATCGGTGACTTAATTAGCGTGTATTAATCAAAGTCAGGACATTCCTTAAGTTATTAGTTCTAAAACAAACCTTACCTTTCCGATGCTAAAAAAGTATCCAAGGTCAACGATCGACGATAAACCTATCAAGTGTTTTCTTCGGATTAGCTTCCTCGAAAAAATCTCGATGCCGAAAACACATCGGGGATCGACGATCAGGAATAACCTTTAGTGCAGTCAGAATGTTTGTTGCTATCCTTTTAGGTTTTCCCCAATTTCGATAAGCACTTCGGGCATAGACTATCGGCGATATATTTTCTCCCTTCCTTAACATCTATCCCCCTCGTATTTTATCGATGCTGAAGGGGAATCAACTATCGAAGATATCCTTATGCAAGACTTGAAACAAAACAAAAAATTCCTCTTTCCGATGCTAATGGAGATCAACGCTCGATGACTGAGGTTTACCAAGTGGTTCTTTTCCTTCTTTGAATTCCTTTCGATGTTGAATCTGAGCATGTCGAGTGAAGTGTTTTGGTTGTCGATTCTTTATTCAGGTGTTAAGGAATTTTAAGTCACGGGGTTTCATAATTTCAAACAAACTTGAATAGGTGATGAGAGTCATGAGAATAAGCAAAGAAAAAACATTTCTCAGAATGAAGTCGAATCAGATAGTGCAAAACATCAAGTGTTACCCAAAAAAGAAAAAACAATTGACAGAGGCTTTTTAGGGTGTGTTGAGTGCTTAACAGTCAGTATGGATCAGATCTAAAGGAAAGGAAGACTTCTGAGTCTTTCCTGTGTCGAATTTCTCATGAGGGTGTTTTCCAAGAACACATCCCTCACAAATTCATTTGGAGAAGTGGATGCTAGGTAGACCATCAACCATTCCCTTCTTGTTAAGTTGTTGCATATATATGAAATTTAAATGGCCAAACCTTTCGTGCCATATCCTATTGCTTTCGTCAACATGGGTAATAAATAATGCAGAATCTGGTTCAATAAATTCAGAAAATGTATAGAGTCTACATTGATGATTTACCTCATCGGTAGAAACCAAGGAATTTGTTTTCATGTCATATATATCCATTGCATCAGGTGTGAATATGACTCTCTTTCCGGTGCCATATTTTTTCATCTGATACAGGGAGAGAAGATTGATGAAAATTTTGTTAACGTGAAGCACATTCTTGAAGATTCCATTTGTGAGTTAAATTCTTCCTTTTTAGGTGACCTTGACTGGAGAGTTGTTGTAATGTACCCCAAAAAATGCTAAAATTAAAAAAAAAAAAATGGTTGAAGGGGAGAAACTAAAGTTTGTTTGACAAAGAAAACTTGGACCCGAATAATGTCTTTCAATCAAATCCTTTTTCGACACACTACTCTGATTTAACTTCTAAAATTTTAATCGAAAATATCCATAAGAGGACTAACACTCTACCCATAAAACATATTGTTCTTCCTCTATTTTACAGTGCATAAAATTTCACCCATTCATTATTTATTTCTAGACTAGGAGGAGAAGAACCCTATCAAACTTGTATTGTTTTTATACTAGGAGGGATAAATCCTAACTGTGATGATATTTTCTCATATATTTTATGTTATTCTTGTTTGTACATAATGGTTCTCCCCACTAATTTGTATTTAGACTTGAGACAAAGAGGCATACTTAAACAAGGTCCTAAAAGACTCCATGGTATAATCACGCTAGGAGTATATCATGCATACGATAACTTATTGCTTAATAAAACTATGTTACAACAACCAGGCATACGATAATCCCACTATTCGACTATGTTGTGAACTCCATGTATGTCAAGGTAAGGTGTCTCTTTAATGAATAGGGTGGAGGACAACTAAAATCTATGCTAGGAGCCAACAATTGTCGTTGTTGCATTTAAGTGTAGGAATATGTGTCATACCTTATTTACTTACCCAGTACTTGCGAGCTCTGATGCCTCAAACCCCTGGCCATTGTTGGCCCTCCACTTCTCAGATTTCACATGGTAACTAACAACATACTCTGTCATTTCTCCCACTACAAGTGATGGGCTCAAGAAACCATTACACTCACTACATTTCGACCCTTGCCTTGTTTCACTAGGATTCCATCCACAGTGTTATTCTTCGCGACCTGAATACTCTGTATGGTTCGGCCCTGGTGTATTTAGGTGAAACAATGTTCTTGTAGGAAAAATAGGTGTGGTTTCTTATGACCAGGTAATATCTCTATGTGTTATATACAATTGTTTTTGGAAGAGTTTTTCTGGTGTTATGCTTTGTTTCTCTGTTAGCATTTAAACAATACTTTCATATATTTTATAGTTCTTTTCGAAGTTCGAGAGCCCATGGATAAAAATTATACTGTAAGTAACAATAGAGTTCGATTGTATCGTTACCCATTTTATGTTCTTAACACACCTTGCTTAGGTCTGGACATAATGCAATACAATTTTGTGAGGTTCTGTAAGTAATTAGTTTTGTTCTTGAATCTCGGCATAGATGGTTTTCCTTTTTAACTATGGTGAAAAATTTGTCCAAAACCCTTTGATATCTAGTCTACCAAAATTCCCGTCAAAATATTTATCTGATTTCTATTATTATTTTTCTTGTTCTGAACCGTGACCCTCGATGTTGTTTGTATCCCTATTCCTATGTAAAAACACAAATGTTTTGTGTAGTTACCCTATGGTAAGACTTTGTCGGTTCTGTGAGAAACACCAATGGTTTATCTCCTTTAACATGCGTTCGTTGTCCTATCTATTTATTTAAGATATATCTTGGTTCCATTCATTAGGGAACCCATCTGATCCATAAGGAAGTGTTGATAGTTTTATTCTCTTAATTTCTAGCTATGTCTCTGAACCATGCACATTGTATTATTCAAAATCCCTCACATAATGTTTTTTTTTATAAATGGAAATTCATATTGAATACTATGTATGCTACTTTAATGGGTCTTCTTGTTATTTCTTTCAATGAATAATATAGCCTGCATTAATTCAAAATATCCTCCTGTTGTATGCACAAAGATTGGGTTTTGCAAGGATTTGCACATTTTTGCATTGTCATGCTTTAAAAGAAAAATTATGTTTTTTCAGGAATAATTCATTCACACAGGTTGTATTATTTTATGTCTCTGTAATACTCTCGGAAATTAGACACTGTAAAAATAATACTTGTTGTAATTACTTCTCTCTGTAAGAAATACTTTAATTACTTCTTTGTAAATACTCATTGCAAGTGCTTCTCTGTAATTTATTCTCGGTTATTATTCTCTGTAGAAATACTTATTGTGAGTGCTCCTCTCTAATTGTTCTCTGTAATTATTCTCGACAATTAGCCTATGTAATTTATCCATTTTGATACGATGTGGTAAAAAATTCCTTTTTACATTGTAATGGTTAAACTTCGCAGTAACCTCTGTGCATTTTAAAGAATTCAATGAAACCTATAATGGATATATATATATATATATATCTTCTACGAAATCTTATTTTGAATTCACACTTGATTTATGTAAGGATATGAGGTTAATGATGGATCCCTTTTCTTTTGAGGGAATCCATCAGGCTGCTATGAGCGTGCTCCTCCTCCCGAGTCGTAGATCTCTTACTTCACGTGGGTACAAGAAGATGACTGGATTTCCATCCAGGACCAAGATAAGTTTACGCCCTCTACTTACTTTATTTACCTTGTTTCTTTAATTAATTGAGGTATAGTATTAATACTTTTGTTTTTCCCTTTTGCAGGGTGAAATCATAAGTTCGACTTTGCGAAGGTAGGCGTTCTGTATTCAAAAGGTACTTGGGCTCCATGGCTTCTTACCGAGATTCACTTCCACCAGTCAATGAAAGATTTGCACTCGCTTACTTATGTTATATACAGTTGTTGTAGATTCTTTAAATTTTGTTTAAACTAGCTACATAA
>ML779358.1:118150-130248 GCA_009831015.1 Picea engelmannii
TTAACCTGGTTGTTCCATTTGTCTTCCAGCATTAAATTTATTAAAAAATTTGTCTCATACATGTGTCCATCAAAAGAGGATAGTTTGCAAGTCAAAACTTTGTCCAACAATCATTAAAATAATAATTACATACTTCCACAAATCTAAATTTGAATTTTAAACAACTTGAAATAATTTATTTTTTGAAAAAATCAAGGATATCACATCCTCTCCTTCTTAAGTATAACATTGTCCTCAGTTTTCAAATCATCTCTTGGAATATAATTGGATAATATTTCATCATTTATTCTTTCAATTCCCAAGTAGCCTCCTTAGGACTAAAGTGCTTCCATTGCACTTTTACCTGGGGATGGCTTTGTTCCGAAGTACTATTTCTTTCCTATAGAGAATGCATAGAGGTTCCACTTGGAACTCACCTTCTGGTTCCACCTACACCATGTTCCAATCAATGATGTGAGTAGGATCATGAATATATCTTTTTAATAATGAAACATGAAAAACATTATGAACTTTTAAATTTGTAGGAAATTCCAGTTGATACACCACTGGTCCAATTCGAGTTAGGATCTCGAAAGGACCACAAAATCTTGGCGCAAACTTGGAAAAACTTCCTAGTTTTAGGGAGCTTTTCCTCTCTTTGACTTTGAGATTTACATTCTCTCCAATTTTGAATTCCTGATTTCTCCTTTTTAGATCTGCATAGCTTTTCTGTCGATCTTGTGCCTCTTTCAAGTTCTATTGTACCATTTTTACCATCTTATCCATTTCTTGGAGCATTTTTGGTCCAACCATAATCCTATCAATCGGATTATCCCAACTGATCGGGGTTGTAAATTTCCTTCCATACAAAACTTCGAAGGGACTCATCTTAGATTATGCTTGATACCCATTATTGTATGTGAATTTAGCTAAATGTAGATACTCTTACCACTTAGTTGGTTTTTTCCTTACATACATTCACAATATGTCTTCGATAATTTGATTTGTTCATTCTGTTTTCCCATCTGTTTGTGGATGATAACTTGTGTTGAAATTCATATTAGTATCCAAACTTGCTAACAATTCTTTCCAAAAATTGGATGTAAATTTGACATCTCTATCTGAAATCAACATCTTAGGAACCCCATGCAACCTAAATATTTCTTTCATAGAAATTTTAGCGATATTAATCGCTTTGTAAGTATATTTCACAGGTATAAAATGTGCAGACTTACTTAACTTATCAATCACTACCATAATTGAGTCTTTTTGTCTTTGAGTCTTAGGAAAACCTGTGATGAAGTCCATTGAAATAATTTCCCTCTTCCATTTGGGTATAGGCGGAGGTTGTAACTAGCCTGTTGGATGTTGATGCTCAGTCTTTACCTATTGACAATGTTGGCGACAGAAGTCACTCCTGGATTGCAGCAGGAGCAGAGCCCGACGCCCATCAGTTTATGTCACGATTTGTTTGATGGGGTGATCAAATGGAGGTTAACTCAAAACGATGTGGTTCTAACTCTGAAACTAGGCCAGACATGCATGGGCAAGTGAGGTCTTATATAACTTCAGACAGTGAGTTGTAGTAAGGGCGAGTGGGGGGAAGACTTGTGTAAGAGAGATGCGAAGGTATGTTGTAAACATCATGTTCCTAACAGACTGTAGAAGAAGACATTTAAACACAAGATCTTCTTACCTTCAAATGCAGAAAACCAGAGGAAACAATAATGCTACAATAAATCCTTTATCACAACATAATTGCCATAATTCATGCGAATCAGTTGATCACGAACCCTCTTAATATAAGATGAAAACTTAGATGGGAAAAGAAGGACTGTATGAGATTAAACAAGAAGTCTTACATACAGATGCATAACCAGAGAACTGGAATGTGTTAAAACATTACAATCCCGAGCTTCGCTCTACCATCGATAGATTGAAAAATCTTAAAACTAAGTACATATACTCCTAAACATTTGCCCAACAGAGGCCTACTGGAATTTCAGGACAAGGAGTCTCTTCAATCAAATCTAGCCTGCACTCCTCTGTCATATGCCACCTTAATTCTGCATGGCTTGCGCCAGGGGGTAGCTGAGCCCTTAAATAATGAATTGGCGTGCGTAGGCTTCCCTAGTGAGTCGAGGACTCGACGTGGCTTCCATGGAAAGAACAAGTACAGAGGGCCATCTCGGGTAAGATTTTCGGCCGGGACATCCATACTTTGCAATTAATGAGTGAGGCGAGGCTTCTCGTCTTCCGAAACACCGATCCCCGATACGCCGACTGACTGCCACCTGTCTCAACTGGATCGGACAACCCAGATTTGCCTTGAACTATTGGCGCTATCCTTCGTGCTAAATCCTGGGCAACTTGGCAGCCCTGAAATCTCGATGCATGTCGATCAGTTTTGTAGATGGATCTCGGCTGCCGACAGTAAAACTTCACCCGCTCACTTGAATTGTGATCAGAAAAGAGATTCTCCCGCGTTGCGCTGGGGCGCTTCCCTGGCTACCTGCAGACCTGGGTATTTTTGTGCCCAAGACAAAAATTGTCGCTAACAGACAATATAAACATTTAGACAAGTATTCGATTGTTTCATTTTTCATGTTAGGCCAATAAAACTGTTTTCTTAAGGCTGTTATTATTTTCTTGTATCTCGGATGTCTAGAATATGGATTTTTGTGCATCTCATCAAGAATTATCATCTTCAATTTAGTATATTTAGGTACATATAACCTATCTTTGAACCTTAACAACTCATTTTTATCTACATTGAGATCTGTATTGTGCATATTTTCTTCATTTCTTTGCAATTGTTCTGTTGTTTTGATGTATTTTTCATCATTTCTGCTTGTAGATTTAATCCTATCCTCAATATCATTTTCAAATTTGTTGATAATTACTTCATATAGCTCATTAGTCCTTTGACTTAGTGCATCTGCAAATTTATTTTATTTTCCCTTGATGTGTCATACTTCAAAGTTGAACTCACTTAAGAAGGCCAACCATATCGCATGTCTTGCATTGAGATCCTGTTGGCTGAACAAGTGTTTCCCACCACTGTTATCTGTTAGTAATAGAAATTTTATTCCCATTAAATAATTCCTCCACATTTTCAAAGCATGAATTACATCTACTAACTCTAGACCGTGAGTTACATAGTTTCATTCATGTTCTTTTAATTTGTGTGATTCATAACAAATGATGTTTCCATCCTGTGTTAGCACTCCTCCTATTCATTCTTTACTTGCATCCACACAAACTATAAAGTATTTATCTGGGTCTTCCACTTTAAGGATTGGCGTTGTAGTTAACCGTCCTTTTAATTTATCAAAACTGTCTTGGCATTTTTTAGACCAATTAAATTGTATTCCCTTTTTCCTGCAGTGATGTAATTGGATAGGTGATTTTGGAAAACACTTCGATAAACCTGTAGTAATATCCGGTAATACCCATGAATGAACTTATGTATACTACGTCTTTAGGAATAGGCCATTCCATAATGGCTCTAATCTTTTCATGGTCTACTCCAATGTCGTCTTTCGATATTACTTGCCCTAAATATTATATCTTCCTTTGGTAGAAATCACATTTATCAAACTTAGCATACAACTTATGTTCTCTTAGAGTTTGTAATACTATTTTCAAATGTTTTTCATGTTCTTCTTCAATTTTTGAATAGATTAGTATATCATCGATAAAAATCAACACGAAATTATCCAAATACTAGTTGAATATACTATTCATCAAACAGATAAAAGGTGTTGGTGCATTAGTTAATCCAAACATAATCACTACAAATTTGTGATGTTTGTAACGTGTTCTGAATGTTTTTTTTCTTTATGTCTTCGTCCTTTATCCTGACTTGGTGATAACCAGATCTCAAGTCTATCTTAGAGAATATTTTTTCTCCTCCATCCCAGTCAAAGAGATTGTTGATTCTAGGTAAAGGGTACTTATTTTTAATCGTTATTTTATTTAGTTAATGATAATCAATACATAATATTAGCATTCCATCTTTCTTTTTAACAAAAAAAACTGGTCCTCCCCAAGGTGAAACACTTGGTCTGATGTATTCTTTATTTAACAGTTCCTATAATTGAATTTTCAGTTATGTTAATTCGAGAACACTCATTCTATAAGGTGCCTTTGATACTGGGGCAGATTCAAGTAGTATAACGATAGATAAATCTCTCTCTCTCTCCTTGGAGGTAGTTCTAGTATATCTTCTATGAATACGTCTTTAAACCCATGAAGGATTGCAAAGTATTCCAAACTTAGTTTGTTTTATTTTTCCAATAGGTTAGTTACTTGAATAACATATAATTTTCAACCCTTATTAATACATTTCTTGAATTGCATTAAGATATTTTTCTATCAGAAACTGGTTTTTTAATTCCCTATACTGTTCTTGTTGTATTATTTTCATCCTTGTATACGAAAGACTCTTCATAAAAGTTCAATATCACTTTATGCCTTTATAACCTGTCCATGCCGATAATTATGTCATACAACCCTAAAGGTAATACATTTAGATTTAACTTTGTATTCTGACCACTTATATTGAGTTCAAAATCATAAACAAATATTTTTACCTTTCTTTTTGTTTCTATTACTAGTTGTACTAACCAAGATTTAGCATGTTTTACCTTCTTTAACTTGTTGGATTATACTAATTTTGGAGCAATATAACTTAGACTAGCTCCTGGGTCAATTAGTATAGAGACATTATTGTTATAAATTTTACCTTCAGTTTCCACAATAGTGGATTGATGATCTTCTTGCTTTCCATCCAAGGATGCATTGATCTTATGTATGCTTCTGCCAATATCTCCAATTGTTGAAGCCTCTTGAAGGTTGTGGATTGAATTCCTTACTGGTGGGTTTAAGCGTGGACAATTTCTCCATAGGTGGGGTTCTCCACACTCCCAGCATTTCAATGGTCCTCTGGGACTATCCCCTACCTTCTTGAATCCCAAATTGACTGGTTTATTTCCCCCTTGAGTATGTTGTGTGTTAGAGGGATAGTCCCTCATTTGGAATCATTTAGTCATGTTACGGAAAGGGGATGGTTGGAAAAATTTATTGTGAAGACTCAATTTATCCTGCTTCTTATCTTTCCAAGCCTTAGGAGTTTTATATCTCTGTTTATACTGTTCATAACACATTCAGGCCTTCCTAAATACCTCATTTAAATATTTAGGATTATCAAATTCAATTCTATCTTTATAAGATTGAGGTAGACAAATCAAGAACCTTTGAATTTCTACTTTATCTTCTTTGATATAGGGCACACACCTCAAGAGATCTTAGAAATTTATTAATCAGATCATCCATAGCCATTTTCCCTAGTCACAATTTGTAAAATTCTTTAGTCTTTATTTCGTAATAACTTTCTGATAGGTATTGTTTCTTGAAAACCTTTTTGAATTCTGACCATTCCATCTGTTTTTCTTTCAATCCTTTCACTAGCTTCAGATCTTGCCACCAGATACTAGCTTTTCCTTTGAAGTTATAAATGGCAATTCTAACCTTCATATTACTAGAATAATTATAAATCTGAAAGTATTAATTTATGTATAGTAGCCAGGATTCATCTTCCTCGCCAGTGTTTGATTCTCCATCAAAGGTGGAGGATTTTATCTTTTTTTAATTCACCTTCCAGGTGGTCCAATTGTTTTCTCTTCTTTCCTATAGATGCCTTGTTTTCTGTCATGTGTGTGTCCTCAGAAGAGTTGTCTTCTCCTTTTGTTTTGTGACTAGGATTATTTGAGGAATTTTTACTAACCTCCTCTCCCATCACATTATTTCTTGGACTCTTCTTTGTTGCTATGCTACGTACAACATTTCAAGTTGATCTTCTTGAGCTTTCTTTAACTTTTCAATATATTCTTTAAATACCCACAATTCCACAATAAGATTCCTCATTGTTTCCAATACTTGGGTGGCTGAACTTCCCTCGCTTTGATATTTTTGATCTCTAGGGATCTCTTGATTTTGGTTTCTATCAGGTCTGTCTCCTTCTCCATTATGTGCTGACATTTTTACAAAATACAAATTTGTATGTTTGTAATAGTAAATATTATTTGTTAGATTTTTCCTTCAGCAAAATATCTTTCTGTTGTTTCCCTTAGGCCTAAGTGTTGTAACCAATAGCTCTGATACCATATGTAATATACCCCAAAAATTGCGAAAATAAAAATAAAAAAATGTTGAAGGGGAGAAACTAAAGTCTGTTTGACAAAGACAACTTAGAACTGACTAATGTCTTTCAATCAAATCCTTTTCCGACACACTACTCTAATTTAACTTCTAAAATGTTAATCCAAACTATCCATAAGAGTACTAAAACTCTACCCATAAAACATATCGTTCTTGCTCTATTTTATAGTGCATAAAAGTTCCTCCATTCATTATTTATTTCTAGACTAGGAGGAGAAGAACCCTATCAAACTTGTATTGTTTTTATGCTAGGAGGGATAAATCCTAACCATGGCGATATATTCTCATATCGTTTATGTTATTCTTGTTTGTTCATAAGGGTTCTCCCCACTAATTTTTATTTAGACTTGAGACAAATAGGCATACTTAAACAGGGTCGTAAAAGACTCCATGCTATAATCACGCTAGGATTATATCATGCATACAATAACCTATTGTTTAATAAAACTATGTTACAACAACTAGGAATACAATAATCCCACTATTCAACTATGTTACGAAGTCCATTTATGTCAAGGTAAGGTGGCTCTTTAATGCGTAGGTTGGAAGACAATTAAAACCTATGCTAGGATCCAATAGTTGTCGTTATTGCATTTAAGGTGTAGGAATATGTGTCATACCTTATTTACTTACCCAGTACCTATGATATTTGACGCCTTAGACCCCTGGCCACTTTTGTCCCTCCACTTCTCATATTTCACATGGTAACTGACAGTGTACTCTATCATTTTTCCCACTACGAGCAATGGGCTCGAGGCACCATTACACTCACTTCATTTCAACCCTTTCCGTGTTTCACTAGGATTCCCTCCACAATGCTATTCTTCGCGACCTAAATACTTTGTATGGTTCGGCCCTAGTGTAGCTAGGTGCAACAATGTGCCTGTAGGAAAAGTCAGCATGGTTTCGTATGACCGGGTAATATCTGTGTGTTAAATACAATTACTTTTGGAAGAGTTTTTTTGGTACTATTCTTTGTTTCTCTGTTATCATTTAAATAGTACTTTCATAGCTTTCTGAGTTCCTTTCAAAGTTCGAGAGCCCATGGATAAAACTTATACTGTAAGTAACAGTAGTGTTCCGTGAGACAACGCGGTTGGTAATGACAAGTACCTTTCTCCAAGTGTTGGGAGGAGGTCTTGAGGTCAAATCCGGCTGGGTCTCCGGGACGAATTGTAATGGCTACTTGTGATGTAAATGATTTATATCTCTAATATAAATCGAGTTAATTTCTCGTTGGAAAAAAAAAGTAACAGTAGTGTTCAATTGTACCGTTACCCATTTTAGGTTCTTACCACACCTGGATTAGGTCTGGACATAATGCAATATGATTATGTGAGGTTCTATAAGTAATTATTTTCCTTCTTGAATCTTGGCATAGATGGTTCTCCCTTTTAACTATGGTGAAAAATTAGTCCAAAACCCTTTGACAGATAGTCTTGCAGACTTCCCATCAAAATATTTATCTGATTTCTATTATTATTTCTCTTGTTCTGAACCGTGACCCTCGATGTTGTTTGTATCCATATTCCTATGTAGAAACACAAATGTTCTGTGTAGTTATCCTATGGTAAGACTCTGCCAGTTCTGTGAGAAACATCGACGGTCTAACTCCCTTAACATGCGTTCGTTGTCCTCTGTAATTATTTAATATATATCTTGGTTCCATTTGTTAGGGGACTCGTATGATGCACAAGGAAGTGTTTATAGTTTTATTCTCTTAATTTCTAGCTCTATCTCTGAACCATGCAAACTGTATTATTTAAAATCCCTCGCATAGCGTTTTTTTTTTATAAATGGAAATTCATATCGAATACCATGTATGCTAATTTAATGGGTATTCTAGTTATTTATTTGAATGAACACTATAACCTGCATTCATTCAAAATATCCTCCTGTTGTATGCAGAAAGATTGGGTTTTTCAAGGGTTTGCGTGTTTTTCCACTGTCATGCTTTAACAAAAAAATTAAGTTTTTTTAGGAATAATTCATGCGCATAGGTTGTAGTATTTTATGCCTCTGTAAATACCCTCGGCAATTAGACACTATAAAAAAAAACTTACTGTAATTAATTCTCTTTGTAAGAAATACTTACTATAATTACTTCTCTGTAAATACTCATTGCAAGTGCTTCTCTGTAATTGCTCTTGGTTATTATTCTCTGTAGAAATACTTACTGTGGGTGCTCCTTTGTAACTATTCTCTGTAATTATTCTCGACAATTAGCCTCTATAATTTATCCATTTTGACACGATGTGGTAAAAGATTCCTTTTTACATTGTAATGGTTAAACATCATAGTAACCTCTATGTATTTTAAAGAATTCAATGAAACCTATAATGGTTATATATATAAAAATATAGATCTCTGCTATGACATCTTATTTTGAATTCACACTTGATTTATGTAAGGATATGAGGTTAATGATGGATCCCTTTTCTTGTGAGGGAATCCATCAGAATGCTATGAGCCTGCTCCTCCTCCCAAGTCGCGAATATCTTACTTCACGCGGGTACAAGAAGATGATCGGATTTCCATCCAGGCCCAAGATAACTTTACACCCTATGCTTATTTTATTTACCTTGTTCCTTTAATGAATTGAGGTATATTATTAATACTTTCATTTTTCCCTTTTGCAGGTTGAAATCATAAGTTCGACTTTGCAAAGGGAGACGTTTTGTATTCAAAAGGTACTCAGGTTCCATGGCTTCTTACTAAGATTCACTTCCACCAGTCAATGAGAGATTTGTGCTTGCTTACTTCTGTTATAGACAATTGTTGTAGATTCTTTAAATTTTGTTTAAATTAGCTACATAATTCTTGGGTATATAAAACCCCAAATGTATTAATATTTTTATTGGCCAGCGACCTATCGACTGTATAATTACACTTTATCATAATACTTTGAGATTTATTATAACATATAACTCTCTTCCTTAATATTTAAATATATATATTTATGGGACTTTTAATTCTTCTCCATTTATGCTCAATCATGATCGCATGAGCTTCTTCTTCACTCTACTAGTTTAAAATATATATGAAGAAGTAAAACTACATAGTTTACTTATTTTTCTTCGATATAATCTGATTTTCTATGGTTTCACTTGTTTCTTTTATGAAGTAGTTTGTTTTGTGTGTGGTAATTTAAGCAGTAGGAAAATCAATAAATCCACTATGGCCATGAGGCGCACCCATATATATATATATATAACACTTCATAAAAAGAAATACTAATAGGTATTTTAAACAATGGGCAAATCNAACAAAACATTTCCTTTTCCCCAACATACTAAGCAATGTCCTACCTCCCACATATGTTGTATTTATCTCATTCCTAAGACTTTCCATTCCTTTCCCTCGAGAAATTTGCAGCTTTACAAATCCTTGATTTTTAGTGGTTGCTAGTGATAGAACTCATCTTCTGACACTTGCAAAAATCAGATCTGAGTTAACTCAAACCTGTTCCCCACTCATGGAGTCATAGTCAACTATTTTTAACTTGGTTGTTCCATTTATCTTCGAGCATTAAATTTATTAAAAAGTTTGTCTCATACATGTGTCCATCAAATGAGGATAGTTGGAAATTCAAACCTTTGTCCAAAAATCATTAAAATAATAATTACATACTTCCACAAATCTAAATTCAAATTTCCATAAATGGAAATTTATTATTTTGAACAACAACTTGAAATAATTTATTTTTTGAAAAATTTGAGGATATCACAATTGTCCCCCATCAGAATAGGAGGACCTATACATGAATCCAATGGAGAATAGAATTATTTTGTGGCAGCCATGTTGTGTGATGCACCTGAATCTATGATCCAAGCATCGAGAGAGGAGTTGACGGAAATCAAAGCATGGCTAGAATTACCTTTCTTGGGATTCTGATCTTTTGGCTTCTTCTTCTTGGCACCTTCGAGGATGCGAAATCCAAGGTTATTTTGCTGAATTATTTGGGTCATTAGATCTATCTGTTTTTTCATACATGGGGATTATGGATGGAATCCTTTATGGAAGTAAGTGCATTTCTCCCCTTTTCATCCCTTTCCACCTTTGGATCTGGAGACATCATTGAATGTTTTTGAGTACCCTTCCTTCTTTGGATTTGAATGTGCTTTCCTTTTGAATTTGTATTTAGATTTCTTATATTTATGATCGCTGCCATATTTCATAGTAAGTTCATGCATCTTTGGTCCTTTGATTTTTCCCATATTGATGAGTTTGTTCTTCTCTTGTGTCAGAGACTTGATAAAGGCCTTAAGAGAGGGCATCGTCCAGGTAGATCCAGAGGCGAACCTAACTGAATGAAATATGGATACAAAAATTGAGTATTCTGGACCAAGTTTGGAGAGAATGGTGAGAACCATTTGTTTCTCCTCCTTATATTTATCAACCTCGTAAGTCTTGAGGTGCGACAACAAATCATTATATTTATTAAATAAATCTTGGAGATTGTCAAAGGTTTTTGGATCAAATGTGAGAAATTCTACCTCGAGCATGTGTCCCTTCATCTCGTCCTGTTTTCTGAAAATACCTTCCATGGTGGTCCAGGATTCATTGGGGGTTTTACAGGAGGATATGTGAAAGAGGAGTTCAGGAGAAATGAGACTGCAAATTGTTCCAAATGCTTCATCCATTCGATTTAGATACTTGGATTTTTCTATGGCTGAGGTTGGTTCTGTCTCTATGTTCATGGTTAACCTGTATAATCCTCTACCTATGATCTGAAAATGATAAAGACTTGTATTCTTGAAAATATTTGCAAGTTTAAATTCAAGTGTTCTTATGCAAATGGATCAATTTTGCAAACACAACTTTTACAGAAATAACACATTCAAGATGCATATAAACATCAACAAATAATAGTGAATAGAAAACACATAACACAGCAAATGATAAAGGAGTTCACCCCTCTCTTGGGCTACATCTCCTGGTCCAGCTTCCAATGGATCTTTTGTATTGTTTTCTCAAAGTGAAAAAATATGTGCTTTACAATGCTCAAAATGCCAAAATGATGGCTCCAATGGCTTTAGAACATCCAAAAACCCCTAGCTGGGATTTTTCAGCACCTCGTTTGGCCAAAAATTGAAGAAGATAGGTTTCCTAAAATTTTCCCTTCAAACTTGCTGTCTCTGGATCGCCAAAATGCACCTCTGCCTCCTCAACCTAGCCCCAATGCGCATATTTTTGTGAAAATATAGCACTGGGCGCAACCCCAAAATGGTGTAAACTGTAGGACGGTTAGGGCGCGCCCAACCCCTAACCGCCAAGTCCATGGGCATGTGAGGCACCATATGACCGCGCGCATATACACAAAGGGACAAAGGTTTAAACCATATGGTAATGGTCAGAAGCACGCGCACCAGTGGTTCCATAGCACATATACATATGACCGGGGGCCGGGGCTAAGCCCTGGCCCATACCACGCCCCATTTCAAAACTATTCAAATTCAAATAATTTTTAAAAGGTATAGTGTTAAGAACTATATGGGTGGCACGCCGGTTGGACAACCCTTCCCAAAGATTTACCCATGCCCGGAGGTTGCGGGGTCGAATCATGCCAACAACATAAATTTTAAACCACTGTCCAGGTGACATGTGGCGGCCATTGATTGGGCCACGTGTCGTCGTCCCATTTGCCACAAACAAGCCACGTGTCATACGCCAACTCATCCACACGACTGCCAACCAACACCTGCCACATGTCATACAACCCTACCATTTGTCGTACGACTCTGCCACATGTTGTATGGCCTTGCCACGTCAGCATCTGTACGGACTGTATGGACTGTACAATCAACACATTTTTTTTGCTTGTTTGTCGATTTGAACAGAATGTGATATCTCTCTCATCCGATGTTTGTTTGAACCCAAACAAGTTGCATTGGGTT